>CAJPEV010000121.1:0-194448 GCA_905338385.1 Darwinula stevensoni
GATGGCTTTCAGAAATGTGTCTGCATGTCCCAGGTTCTGTGGTGTAATTGTTGCGCATCCGACTGGCAATCTACGGAATTTCAAGCCGGTAAGTCTCACGATTATTCCAGGGAAGATCATGGAGAGCATACTAAGGGACCATCTTTTGGATTTCCTCGAAGGAAACGCGCTCATTCGGAACTCTCAACACGGCTTTAGGAGGCATGGAAATCGTCTCACCGAATTGCTCGCAATCTACTACTGGCCAACCGAATTGAGGGATAAGGGGAATTCTGTGGACAATGTCTATCAAGATTTCGCGGAAGCTTTCGATACCGTTCCTCACAAGAGGTTGCGGGATAAACTGGTGGCGCACGGGATCAAGGGTAGGATGAGCGAGTAGATCAATAGCTTGTTTGCAGGAAGAGAGCAACGTGTGGTGATAGATGGCGAAGCGTCGAAGAAGATCGGAGTCGAAAGCTGTATCCCTCAAGGCTCGGTTTTTGGACCACTTCTGTTTTTGGTCTGCATAAGCGATTTGGATCTCGGTGTAGAGGGTAAGATGAGTAAATTTGCGGACGACGCCAATATAGGTGTTACCATAAGTGGGTAGACGGTTAGGGCCAGAGACGAGGGAGATCGAAGTCATTTAAATGAGTGGAGCAAGAAATGGCTCATGAGGTTTAATAAAAGTAAGTGTAAAGTTCTCCACATCTAGCGAAACAACTGTAGGTCTCTCGACNGAAATGGCTCATGAGGTTTAATAAAAGTAAGTGTAAAGTTCTCCACATCTAGCGAAACAACTGTAGGTCTCTCGACAAGTTCGGCGATGTTAAATTGGGTGAGGCTAACGGAGAGAGAGATGTAGGAGTTTTTATCAACGAGAACCTCAAGTTTTCCTCGAACGCGTAAGCGACGGTAGCCAAATGCAACAGGATTCTTGGTTACATTCGTCGTTCGGTTGCAAGTAGGACTTCGCGCGTTGTTCTTCCGTTGTATGCGGCGCTGAAATATTGCATCCAGTTTTGGAGGCCTACAAATAAGGGCAATTTGTTTGCGTTCGAGGGAGTACAGAGGAGGGCCATGAGAATGATTAAGGAGGTCAGGGGACTATCATACGAAAGCGTTTAGAAGTGTTGGGACTGTACTCGCTCGAGCAAAGGTTAAGAGGGGCGATCTCATCCAGGCTTTCAAGCTAATGTCAAAAAGGAATAGATAATGTCGAGTGTGTTAGGTTTTTCCAGTTTGATGGCAGCAAGAGAACGAGAGATAACTAACTTAATTTACGCAAACAGCAGGTGCGGCTCTGGTTGAGACAGAAATTTTTTACTTGCAGAGTGGTGAACGCATAGAATGCGTTAGATGACGAAGTAGTGGCTGCCCCGCGCTGTGACTATCTTTTAGAATGAACTGGATGCTTTCACGGAAAGGCAAAAAGGTGGGGGGGGGGGGGCAATATTGACTCTTGGTACTAGACCGTAAGCAACAAGGATACGCAAAAGAAAATAATAATAAATGTAAAATACATACAAAAATACAAAATATTTAGCTTTAAGAGGATTAGGCATACCCTAAAATTAAGGAACGCTCTACCTCGACACGTGATATGGAAATGGGTGAAATCGCCTCTTGATATCACTATCTTGAATCTTCAATCTTGAATCATGAGTTTCAAAATTCGTGCTTGCACGGTTTCTCATGCCATAGGCACGCTTCGCCACCCTGTCTGCTTACACTGCATGCCCTTTATTCCGAGCTGTCCATCCTAAAAGTGCGTTTCTGCGCAATCCTGCTATGGGTCTCTCCGTAACCCCATTGAGCAAATATATCATCAGAGACCTCAAGTTCTCGAGCTTAGAGGCCTAACCTGGTGCTGGTCGACCAAATTAGCCCGACACGATTCGCGGCTTGGATTAGAAAAGCCCGGTCATTGATCGAGTTCTTGGTCGGGTGCTGGCAACGATTCGTATCGTGCCGATCGAGTTTCAACTCAGAGCAGTCGACCCCTTGCAGGCCCTCCGACGCGCCGGACGCCGGACAGGAGGACGTATAGCAAACACGTCCGCAGAAATTTGTTTGAACTTTTGACCTAATATGTATCGCCTCCAGGTCCTAAGCTTTCGATTCGCACTTCACTCACGAAGATCCGTTCATCCGTCTAGGAGGAGTTGAATGACAGAATGGCGGATTCTGATGTGTATGAATGGGCAATGATGTAGAAATAATTAATAGTTGACTGTCTATTGAGAGACGGAGTCGAACGGATGCTTTTCTTAGTTATCGGGTATTTACAACTCTTGATAATTAACAGTTGAAAAATAGGAAGCAATGATGTAATGAGTAAGTTGCTGTAATCATGCGTTGTAATTTTTTCGGTCATAATAAACGTTCAAAAGTGTCCATATGTACGCAGAAATCATTTTTCTTTAAAATGATAGGAATGATTTTCATGAAAGAACAATTTGCATACCGAAAATTTCCGCATAATGCCTATCCACAATAAAATGGATCGATGTTCAATCTGGTGGGGATATACCCCGATGCTCGCAGTCCTGGGGAACGGCCCGAAGCTCTTCCAGTGGTATAGCGTGCCTCTCGTGACTAAGATGTAATCCATCGCGATGGCGTTCTTTTGTTACGCGTGACTAAACGGAAAACCATCGAAAGACCTATTACAAAATGCAGGCGTTCATAAATCCAGGTGCAACCTTGCCAAAATACCTCAATTCCGATGCATTTAGTCGCATTGATAATTCCACGAACTTGCTACACTTTTGTGATTTTTCAAAATGATCTCAATCTGACATGATGCGACTATTGACATGAAGAACCTCGCGATGCGTCGCCTAATGCGCCTTCACCTGCTATAAATGAAGATTCACCAGGTACTTTACGACCTTAGAAAAAATCGGGAAGGATTGCTCGGAATGGGCTCCATCGATTAACTTATCCCCCGAAGCAGTACCTGGTAAAGGAAAGCAAGGATTCATGTAAAGTTTTTTTTCCAATTAACATGCTGCGAAGGTGATAATTTGACCTAATAATACACGTTCCGAATTTTTTTAATTTCATGGGTTTCCATGGAATTGAAAAAATCAAATGGAAATAGGTGAATATCTTTGGCTCCATAATTCCACATTAAATAAAAAAGATTACTCTGGTGAAAGGCTTCACCATGCTTTCAAACGAAATTTTGAAGAGATTCTCTGCCATTTTCAGATGTCTTCCAGTGAATGTAAAGTGGAGGAAACTTCGTTTCATTTGCCATACTGTTGGAAATTGTAGGACATATCACATAGGTGGGTCACTTGTGGAAAATGACGTCGCTAAGGTGGCAACCATAGCGCTCGGCACATTCTCATGGACGGACACCTTACACCATGCATGACGCACTGCAACATCACGAGGGGCACAGCGGATACTTTTTCCCGTTGGCGACTTTCGAAAGCCTCCGAGGTTGCAGGGCGTGTGGTGCACACCTTGCTCTTCAGATATCCCCACAATAAAAAATCAGGAGCTGTTAGATTCGGTGACAGCGATGTCCAATGAAGATCCCTTTACCTGGAGATCACGCGCCCAAGAAAAGATTCTGCGGAGGACACTCATTCTCATCCGAGCGGTGTGGGCCGTCGCAGGAGGCACTCCGGAGGTTCCCCAGCCTTCCTGACTTTACTGAGAAGGTACAGTCTAACCGCTGGGAATTTGGCAAGTTGGTCGGCGAGTTGGGTGTGGGGGGAGATGAGGTTGATCACTTTTGGACACCCTGTACTTACCTACTTTCCTTGTAGCACACGATGGCCTCAAGGTTTAATGGGAGGGGGGAAATTGGCATGAACTGGATAAATTAAATCTATAATATCTAAGCATCAATCATGACACCGACTAAGTAGTGAAGAGACGACGATTTGTCTCTAAGATCCAGAAAGTTCTTGCAGAAAAATGCTATGAAGTTCACTGACGAATACACTTTGCTACCGCTGGACGGATCCAATTTAACGAACTCCAAATAAAGGACTCTGAACCAGTTTGGTCTTCTCGAAGAGAAATGGTGAATACTTCTGATAGGTGTGACCATGTAGTTCTGAGACTGATTACTAAAGAACATGTGTGTTTCCACGTGCATCTCGACGTGAGACAAGATGGAGCAAATGAAAACCTTTTGTAAGGTACAGAATGGCTGAATGCATGTAATACAACTGCAGGATGAAACGTAAGAAGGAAACGAAAACGAAAGAGGAAAAACCTCTCGCTTCATTCTGTTGCTAAGTGTAACAAGGCAGTAACCAAGGATAAAAATCGATATGCTCTCTGAAGTTCGCAATGATTAATGATTGTATGGGACAGTATGTTCCTAGTTTTGCCTTCGTCGGTTTATGTATCAATACAACGCAGTTCTCCAGACGGAATGGATGATCATTGTTTTACTGCCTATTCCTCAATTCGTGTATCCCAGGTTCTATGCATCTGTTATTAGCTACGCAAGGAAGGGAAAGCGCGATATACACCTGAACGCCTAAATACATCCATAAGTAACCAGCAGATGTGCGATCAGAAGAAATTTCCAATCAATAAATCACACAAGTAAGAAATAATACCAGCATAGAACTTCCGTAAGAATCCGGAATTGAGGCAAATGCTTAGGTTCTTCGTATCAAACCCCAATCTCCAATCTGAGTTCTGTTAAGCTAACTTTTGTGAAAGGCTATTGAAATAATCATTTCTTGAATTTTCTTTTACCGCGCCTCCTTCGTGCTTGAACTTTGTGGAGAACCCTTATGAGAGCCATTAAATAATTGTGCCAAAACGATCCGATACCTATCAATAATTGCGCTTGAATTTGATCGAAGATCACTGCAATAGTTGCCTTGAATCCTTCCTTTATTGATAAGTATTAGCTTTTGATACCTGGCCCGTACATCGAAATCAATACCTTCTGAAACCGAGCAACCATGACTTGATAGTTCCGACCGACGATACGTGTGCGTATTGAGAATTGATTTTGAATGGTATTCCATCATATCTGCACCCATGTTGCGCCAGTCAGGGCCAGCAACATGAGCCCCCGATACGTCCTATTGGAAACGTCCGTTGCTGAAGAATTAGTCCAAAACTCCCGCAAAGTAGTTGATAAAGAATTCCGAGTGTCAGTCCATTCGGCACAGTATAGCATATTCACCCTTCATCAGCTTATTTGAGTTTACATGTGAATTTAATCCGTAACACTCCATATAATACCGGGTGCGACAGCCTACTTGGGACATTTTCTTTACCGCGAATATTGAGCTTTCGGCTGGCAATAACTATTTGAAAATTGTCACAGACAGTGGCCTAGGACTCCGCTAAATAACCCTGCTATTTAAAGGTTAAATACCCATAGCTTCGGATGGACCGAACTGTTCAATTTCGCTCCTAAATATCACTCTGCGCGCAGAAGGTAATTCCTAGCAAGCCACCTGCAGATTTTCTGACATGCCTGGCCTATATCTCAGTGAGGACGTGAAGCGGCGCATTAAGCGAGCGGTAGACAATGGAATGCCAGCTAAGGACGTCTCTGAGGCATTCGGTGTGTCTCGCTTCACTGTTTACCGCGTCATGGAGGCCGGAGACGATCAAGAGTCTCGGAGAAAAGGAAGAGCGCCACCCAACCTTAAGCGAACCGAAGAATTCAAGACCGAAGTGGCAGCAGCGGTTGCTGAGAATCCGCGCAAGAGTCTCAGGCAGCTGGCCAAAGAATTTGTCGTGTCTGACATCACTTTGAGGCGTACGGCTTGTGATTTAGGGCTGAAGTCCTACGCACTTCCTGTGAGGCAGCTGGTGACTCCAGGACAGCGAGAGGCTCGGCTCGCAAGGTGTCGCGGACTTGTCAATGCGTCACAGTTACAGTCATATGAAGCTTTGCTGTTGGAACTAGCAATACAGTTGAAGCAGCAAAGAGTAATAGTGGCGTTGAAAGTCAATGATTTGCACTACCATTTGCATGTTTCAGTTTTAGTTTAACAAGTGCAGCTCGGACTTTGCATAAACTTTACTCCACTTTTGACAAAAAGTGCAATAGTGCTACAGTTTTTTACTTTTGTACAGTGTGTGTGTGGAAAATATGTGCGTGCTGATAGTGTTAAATAAACTGCACTTAATATAACTTTAATCAATACAAGCCTTGAAGCCAAGAATTTTGCAAATACAAAATTCGGGAAATTTAAAGTTTGCTCATGAGTTTGTCCCAAGTATGCTGTCGCACCCGGTATATTGCAAATTGAGATCCGTGTCAGGGAACTGTGTATAATAATTATAGTTACATATATCCAATGTATTTAATATGGCCAAAAACATGCCAAATTGGTATATGTGCCATATACATTGCAACTAAGCACCATATAAGGGGCTTATATATAAACCACGTATAATTCCATATTCATTAAGAATGGCCAAAACATGATATGGTCTGAACGGCTTCCAAGTACAGTCTCTCATATGTAATTATTATTTGCACGATGTACATTAAGCACCCCTGTATGGCCATATTTGATCACATGAAATCTAAATATGGAGCTCCCGTAAGGGTTGGCACTGCCTCGCAGTTGGTTTCTCACATTCCTCAGGCATTCTACAAGTTTTCTCTGCATTGTCTCATTCCATGACCTTTAATTTTGCTTGTTTTTTTTTATGCACATCTTTAGTTTTTTAAATGAAGTTTCGTAAGTAAAATCTTTCTAGATGACCGTTTCGGATGATTAGCATGACTCCATTAGTACCAGCTTGTGAACCAAATTTCATCGAGATCGCTCAACTCCTTCTTGGTCGTGCTTTCTTTTGGGCGATGTTTGGATCTGATCAGTAAATCTTTCACTCGATGGAATCACGAAGAAAATCCACCGACTCAGTAACTCCCACGTTCGTTCTACCGTAGAAGAAAGCGTCGCCTGCCCGTGAAGGCAAGAAAACAGAAATGCGGAAAATTTTGCAATTGTAGTTTTTCATTGCAAAAAAAACCTCAGGGAACGATAAGAAAAGAAGACAGAAATAGTACGCAGGAACACACGATAATCGATCAGAAGTGCAACCGAAGATTGTCCAGTATATAGTAAGACGATCGTAGGAAAAAGTCGACGAGTGTCTGATAGAGAGAAGCCACGACATCGACAAAGGCCGACACGCCGACCGCGCGCCGACACACGTACCCCATCCTCCGCACGATGCCGCTCCCAGACCCCGCGTCCACCGTCGACCACTTGCTCGGGAAAACCGCGGCACAGTCCCCAGACGCGGAATCGGGGTAGCCAGGGAGCCAGTCCCCAAAGGCGAGGGGACCGTCGTCCGACCCCCACGAGAACGAGTTTCCCTCGGAGCTCCGCTTCGCGCCGATCCACAGGCGCATCGACAGGTTTAGGTTCGAGTTTACATCCACGGATGTGCCATTCGCTAAAGCTACAGACAAAAAGTAATGATCCGCCACAAAAGTTTTCAAATTTCGGAAGAAGAAAGAAAATGATTCGGATTAAGAAACGGATGAAGAGAGCCACTCACCCTTGAAAATACCGAAAAGGCCATCCCGAACCCCCTCGCTGTCGATTTTGGCCAGGGTCCCCCCGGCCTGCTCGCATTCTGCGGCGGCCGCGTCTCTGGGGATCTTCGCGTGGAGTTCCAATATGAAACAGCGGGAGCCGATGGGAAGGGAATTGGGGGGGCAGGCCCCTTCCGTCATCGTCCGTTCGCAGATGTAACCGTATCGATTGTTGCAGTCCGCGTTGCGCCATTGGCGAGGGTACATGAAGTACGTCACTGTAACCATAAAAAAAAAATAAAATATGGACTGAAATACGCGAACGAGACGCTGAAACTCACCGAAGGCTTCACTCTCCCGATCGGAATCGTCGTTGTTGTAGTGACTGACTCTGACGGAATCTCCGTTGACGAAGGCACCGCCGCTTCTCGTGGCCGCGATCCAGGTCAATAAAAAGTTGACATTGTTCCCGAAGAAACGGTTCTCGACGTCATTGGCGGGTTTGGCGAGGCTGGCCCCCATGGCCGCGCACTGGGCCCTCGCCTCCACCCACGTGGCCGAGTTCGAAGAGAAGAAGAAGCAATAATTCCCGTTTGACTTCCAGCCGCTCGGGCAGCCGCCGACGCCGCCTCCAACGCCGACGCGACCGCCGACGCCGCGCATCTCCACGGCAGGCAGCAGAAGGCCGACCAGCCATACCCCGAACAGGCGCATCTTGTTTCTTTTCTGGGAAAATAAATGCTCGGCTTCCGTTATATGAGTTATAACCGTTATATCCATTATGTGCAAAAAAATCCAGTTTGACGGACGATGAGGGAATTCTCAATAGCCGTCGAAGATCGTGTCGGACATTCAAATGACGTGACGTTTCCTGCAGGCTCATGAACCATGGGTTCAAAAATGGGTGACCGAGAACAGATTCTTTTGGTCTGCATTCGACTCGAAATGAGTTCGTAACGGAGCATTTCAGCCAACATTTTATGGATCCCAACCAGGGATAACTTAAATCGCAATAATTCGCGCTATATTCTAGGGTAAAACCACCAATATTAGACAGTTTAACCGGCCGAGCCTCATTTTTTTTCGTCCCATCTCAACGGTACTAGCTGGAAAAGCTTCTTTTTTTTTTTTTTTTTTTCTCCTGGGGGCACGACACTAGGAGATAATTCTTTTTTTTTTTTTTTTTTTTTTTGCTCCTGGGAGCACGACACTAGGAGATCTGAGTGGCAGAAAGATGTTGTCCTGTCGACTCTAACGACTACATGTATTGACTATGATGTGAATGTCCGAACTTAGATGCGGAAAAAATTTAAGTTCGGACACTTTCACCTTAGTTCGGACCCCCCCCCCCGTTTTAAAGTCTCAAAGAGGCTTGAAACACTTCATTTGAGGGAATGAAAACCCGCTCCCAAAGTATTGGATCTTTCCTCTATCTTCTAGCTTAGGATGATCGTGATCGAGTGAGTCAGCGGCTGACTTTAATTCGAACCATGTTTTAGATGAGATCGAAAGTTCGAACTTGGCGGGTCTACACGAATAACCGATGATTCGGATTTCAGGTACTTGTATCTGGGAGAGACGTATCTCCATAAATTTCTTTGCTCCAGTGAAACGGAGAAACATAGAAGCTGAAATTTGGTGCGTCGGTACCCATCGAGGTGCAGATTTCATGGGGGGCGGGGGGGGGGGGGACAAGCTACTATCCTACTTTTAGGATTCGTTCCCGGGGGCAATCCAACCTCCTATCGATAATCCCTTGCAATCCAGCCTCCTATCGAAAATCCCTTGCAATCCAACATCCTATCGGTAATCCCTTGCAATCCAACCTCCTATCGATAATCCCTTGCAATCCAACCTCCTATCGATAATTCCTTGCATTCCAGCTTTCTTTGGTGGCACGCTGTACACTTAAATGTGCGAAGAAACACATGAAGCTGTCTTTTTTTTTTGCATATGTGTTGGACGGTGTCCGAAGTTGCACGTCCCGTTATGAAAACTCGGACAAAGCATTAAAAAAAAATCCATGTTCTCTGAAACGCGTGACTCTACTGCGCTTTTGTCTTCATCGCGAGAGGACGTCATGTTTCCGCAGACTTGAATGCTTGTCCGAACTTAAGCTTCCTGGACATTTCTTGACCTAAGTTCGGACGCATCGAAAGTAAGAGAATAATCTGATCAATGCATTCTGCGTAATAGGACTCCATCTCCTCCTAGTTTCCTGGCAAGTAAGAATTGAGCACAGAAAACCAAGAAGTCGCATGTGAAACGTTTTAAAAGTAAGGTTCTCTCCTTACGGTTTCTCGACGAATTCCTCCGGTTCGCGGAATCGTGCAAAGCCGCGATGACCACCGCTAACGTGTTCGTCTCGCGTTTGGAAGAACCGCTTCTGAAGGCGACCCCGCGAATGCTTAGTTTTGTAATAATGTTTTTGCAGCAGTGTCCGAACTGAGGTGGTTTTAGTTCGTCTGACCCAGTCGACGCAATAACGTTGCCAGAACGTTGGAAAAGTATTGAAATTTTCGCATTCTAAACATTATGGAGGCGTTGAACGCAACGCTCCAAGGGCTCATAAATATAAATCCATTTATTCATGCGTCATCGTTCCATATTGTCGGCAACGGAGAAGGGCCCACGAAAGCCGACGATCGACCGGTCCCAGCCGACAAATGGCTGCCCATCCGCCGACGGCAATTAATTACTGGACCGATCGCAGCTTATTAAATACTTGGATTCTCGGTCGCAGAATGACCTTGCCTCTTTCGTCGAAGAGGAATTCGTACGTCTTCCCCCATGTCTGGGGAGAAAGGATTAAGTGCTCTCGAGAAGCACTGGAGACGTACCATTTAAGTACTGGAGACATACCATATAAGTACTGGAGACGTACCATATAAGTACTGGAGATGTACGCGAGTTGCATGCATGAAGTGAACTGGCGATTCGTCGTCTTCTCACTTCGGGGTCAGTTAAACCACGTTTCTTTTTTTTTTTTTAACCGTTGGATGTAACACTGACAGGTCATCGCGAAAAGGTTCAAAGGTTCAAAGGTTCAACGCGAAATCCACGCCCTCGCAAAATCAATATTTTCTACAGTCAATTTCGTCGCGCAGAAAAAGTATGAAACGACCAAAAAGCGATTCGACTCACCGGAAGTTGAAGATCGAAGGCAGAAACGGGAGACGAGGCGGGGGCGGAGAGGGAGTTCGCAGTGAGGGTGTCCTCGAGGTCTCCCTCTCCCTAAGCCCCATCACGTAAAAAAAAAAAATGCAAGAACCCGGATCTGCGACCTTTCCGTTCTAAAAAAAAGAGGAAAATTATGGATTCCGCTCAGCACGGAGCGTCGCTCCTCCCGTTTCAGATTTCCCACATTTTTATTTCTCATATTTAATTTTTCCCCCATTTTTTTCTTCGCTTCCGGATCCCACAGGTCGCAGGGCGTCCCCAATTTCCTCTTTCCCGAAAAAAAAAACACGATGGAGCATCGCCGTTGACTTCAGATATTGCTGCACGAATTTAATATAAGTTTCTGTGATAATATAAGTTTCGTTTTTCGGTTCCCTCCTATTTCCTGATGATGATAAATATTACAACGAATAACTTGATTACCTTTCTCCAATTATCAGCAGCCAAACATGCGCTTGTGACATAGAAGTGACGAAGATTTTTTTAATGAATTTCAATGACAGACGAATCCTCGCACCCTCCGATCCGAGGATTTAAATAAATAAATATATATATATATGTATAAATAAATAAATCCTTCCGCGAGAACCCCGACAGGAATCTCGAATACATTTTGAGCCAATCATTAACAGACGATGGCGTGTGCAGAGAGACTTCAGGTTTTTCCTTAGAACGGGTGGCCCTTAGTTCTATCTAATACTCCCAGCACGCTAAGTCGACCGCAGAAACAGGTCGTAACAGCTGTTGATCCTCCAGGCCGGCCGTGCACCCCCTGACGAAAGGCCGGTCGAAAGGCGTCAGAAATCTTGCCAGAAATCTTGAGCTTTCTTTTCCTTTATGGACTTCTTCCGCCTGGATCCCCCCCTTTTTCTGCCTGGCTTTTCACAATAGTTTCGAGATTTCTGTCGGGGTACTCGCGTGGGTTGATCAAGGGCTAGCTCTTCTGTCAGTGAATGTCCATCTTATTATATATATATATTTTTTTTTCGTATTGGATTGCTCTGGAGTTAATTGCAATTTAACCACGCAGCTGACCGCCGCGGAATGCTGAAAAGTGATTTTGATTTTGAACGAGGAAAGGTCCGCGAAAATTCAGCCCGAGATGAAGGCAGACATTCCGGGTGTTTCGGAAGGAAAAAACAGTAGATCTCATTCTCTGTTCCCTTATGTCCATGTCAGGGGAAGGTGGTAGAAGGTGGAAGAAGGTGGAAGAAGGTGGAAGAAGGTGGTACAGTATTTTGAAGGCTGCCGGACGGTTTCAAACGATGTTGTTTTTTTTTTTCATAATAAAAAATTCGTATCACCGACGGGATCGCATGTTTGTTTCGCGGACGTGTCTTCCCCCGACTCGTCTGCGAAAAGATCAAGTACGAAAAAAAAAGAAGTACTGGGTGAAAAGTACTCGGGGACTCGGAGTCGCTTCCTGATGACGGAGAAATGTTTGGGGCGCCGCCTCGCTTCGTTCGCGGGAACGTCGTTTCTTCGAGTTCCTTGCGGTAGGTGGCTCTTGATGGCCCTGTGGGGCCTACGTGGGCGGTCCGTGTAGGCCCATGTAGGCAACTAGTGCGGGGACCCATTGTGAAAGTTTCCGTGACTCGAATAGAATTTCCGAGGAAAGGAATATCTTCGTTTTCATCGCGATTGTTGTGAGGAACCGCGCGAGAAGCGTTGCGTCATATCTGACCGGTTCCGGAGAATTCTCACGGGAAAGAGGAGTAAGGATTCCTTCGAAAAGAGATGGGATCCGCGATGTCCGTTCGCTAAGGTAAAATTGGACTCAAGAAGCGAAGATTTAGAATGGGCTAATGTGCTGGGGAACTTCCTGCATGCATTCATATCTGTTTCTATCAGCTACCAGTAACAAACATTTCAAAACAAAATACTGAGCGGTACAAATGCTAACCTGGCCATAGGGGGGGGGGGGGGGGGGGGGGGGTTGCCCCCCCTCCCCCACCCCCCGACTCTTCAGTGAAATATGCCTCTGCCACGTTTTATTGCATCGGCGCTGCTGCGAATACGAATTACCGCATACAACCCTATTAATACTTTGTTCTATTTTGGGTATTTACTTATCTTAATGCTTTTCAGATGCCGCGAAAAAAAAAATGTAGAGACCCTTCCGTGTCCACGTGCAAATGGACTCGACGAGTTGAGGGTTAGGACTCCATCTGTGGAGAGAGAAACTAAAGAGAATCCTAATTTAAAAAATCGCTGGGGTAACTTAACTTGGGTAACTTACTCCATGGTGACCTCGACGCGTTTTTTTATGCTGAGATGAATTTAGAAACTTCGAATTGGATGCTGTGACTATGAAAATGAATTTAGAGGTGCCGTTAGAAATTTTTTTCTCTCGTCGTGTTCGAATTTTTCCCAGCGACAGGAGCAAATCCGAACAAAGTATTTTTTTTTTACAAGCGTTTTTAACGAAGGCAATTTTTTTTAAAATTGCCTTCGTTAAAAACGCTTGTTAGCGGCCGAGAAGTTTGTTCTCGATTTCAAAACTTTCTAACAAACATGATGTACGGCTCAAATAACTATTCCTGACAAATTTGGCAATTTTTACTTTTCCCCCACTTTTCACTTGAAATGTTTAAAATGTTCAGAAAAATAAATCATCTGCGCTTTCTGTTGAAATAATAATAATCAATTTTCATGTAATTTTGAGGCGCATCAAAAATCAGAAAAAAATATTTTCGAACTGATCCACTCGATCTCGGGTCGAAATTGTATTGTTTTGTAATGTAATAAAATGTGATGTAATAACGTAATAATAAAATAATGTAATATTGTATGGAGAAGACTCGTTTCTTTCGGGGAAAAAAAATATATCTAACCGGATCGATTTTCGCCTCGAACTTGTTGCAAGTTTTGCGACTTTCCGTTCCAAATTTTCTTGCCGAAACTCGAAAATTGCAGAACTTGCAGAATCGCAGTCACGAATCTGCAGATCTCCTTTCGGGGAATCGAAGCGTCGAAACGAAAAACCGTAAATAAATAAACATATAGGAAGGGAAATTTTGGAGCGGGTTATCGACCCGCGGTGAAGTAATATGCGAGGTTGCTCGAGAGATGGTACTCTTATATCATATACCTGTACTAGACAGGACAAGGGAACTCAAGCTCTGTGAGCTCGCGTTCAAATACAGACTTACCAAACGGGCACGGTGGTCTAGTGGTTTGAATGTCGGGATCACAATCCGCTAGACGGTGGTGTCGTGGGTTCGATTCCTTGCACGGCCATCCTCTGGCTTCAGTTCCCTTGTCCTGTCTTGTACAGGTACATGATATAAGAGTACTATCTCTCGGCAACCTCGTGTATATATATGCACAAAAGTTTGAGAAATGTGAATTTAGTTTCGTGCGCATTTTCCTTCCGTCGAAGATGGCCGATTTTCCTTTCGACCCGTCGATTCCAGTCCGGACGAGCAAGAGGAGATGGAGAATCTCAAAATCTGCAGCTCAGAAAATGAATCCGCTTGGAGGGGATTTAAACCGATCATTCATGCAAAACGAGACTCGTTTGATGAAATGTAATTTCCCGAGGGGAAACGCTCTTGCTTTCCTCCAAAAACGATTTTCGAGCCGAATTTCCTGAAGGGGATGAGGGTCGACATTACCGAGTTGGCTCTTTCACGGTCGGTGGCGCAGAAATTGTACCGCCATCTTTTAATGTATGCATGGTGGTAAAATTTATGTACCACCTGTTGGTGATGCAGGCTTCTTCGTCGGTACTGTGGGATAAATCCGGACAGAGGAAAGGGTGGGGGAGGGGGGGGGGGGACCGAACGTTCGGATTTGCACCACATGCCAGTGGCGTATTTTATGGGTTGACTGGGGGGCGGCCGACCCCCCCCCCCCCCCTCCTTCCCCCATTGGCGCCCTTGGAGCAGAGCTTGGCTCCCCCTTCAAGGCAATCATTTTCTCCCTTGATACCGCGCGGATGGGTTTTGGCACCCGCTCTGCTGTCCTTCCCCCCCTTCCCCTCCCCTCCCGTAAGCCGTAAATAAATATTTTAAAAAGTCAGAGAAATGTGAATTTAGTTTCGTACACATCCATTGTCTATTTTCTTTCAATTGAAGATGGCCGATTTTCCTTCCAACCCGTCAATTCCTGCCCAGACGAGCAAGACGAGATGGAGAGTCTCTCATCTGCAGCCCAGAAAATAAATCCACTCGGGGGGGGATTTAAACCATCATTTATGGGAATGAGACTCATTCGATAACGATTCCCGTCTGACCGCCTCGGCCGGACTGCTTTTTAACAGTCGTGCTTGACAGATCCACTTTTTACGATAGAAGAGAGGCCGCAAGTTGCAGCACGAACAGAGTTCATGAGAACAGAGCAAAACAACGTCGAGCCAGGATCGATTTTTCCACGCATATATGCATGTATTCACTTGTTTAAATGCTCCCACGATGTCGAAATGCGACACTATTCAGCATTTGCATGCGAAAAGACGCTGATGGGTCGCACCGCTGCAGCGTTCAACCGTCTTCGCCTCATTCTCTCGATATCGAATAATTTATGATAAGTAATAACGATCTCGCATCCTGAAATATTACACCTCTCACCTTCCAGACAGTCGAGCAAAATCCAGCTGGGACTTCCTCACAGGATTGAAATCTTAGTTGTAACAGTAAAAACGTTCCACGAGCACCCAGAGGTTGGAAAAAAGGAGGTGAAGTTCGGAATCTTTAGAATGCTCCTTCGAACCAGATATAACTGGAATCCGCTTCCGCCTGATTATCTTTTCAAACGGATTTATTAAGGAACTTCAAAGTCTTCCTCTAAGCTGTACGTGGGAATATGAAAAAAAACTAAAACTTAAAAGAAAAAAATGAAAAGGAATTGAAACCGCATAGATAAGAAATCGTTAATCATTGTTCGCTAATGCTAATGTCTCAATATTCTTAATTAATTACTGACTCAATATTCTGCAGCAGCAGATTACGTGGAATTCGTGAGATTTTCCCCTTTGAGTGCCCCCTCGCGAAAATGGCAAATTTGAATGCAGGCTGAAACTCCATCCGGCTCGTTGTCTGTAGCAGCTTAAGGAGAATTTCAAGCTCATCGATGTTCATGGCATCACGCTTTGTGCTAAAGGACTTTGGGGTCCTTTGACCTTATCGCGAGTCCAAAGTCACGGTCACTTCTTGGCGCTCAAGGTTTCCTTCCACGGCTTGCGGGTCAATACGTTTGTTTTCGAGTTGACTGAACGATTTTTTTTAGTCATTCAATACCTGAACCAATACCAGAACCAATACCAGAACCAATACCAGGACCAATGCCAGAACCAATGCCTGAACCAATACTAGAACCAATACCAGGACCAATGCCTGAACCAATACCAGAACCAATACCAGAACCAATACCAGAACCAATACCAGAACCAATACCAGGACCAATACCAGGACCAATGCCTGAACCAATACCAGAACCAATACTAGGACCAATGCCAGAACCAATGCCAGAACCAATACCAGAACCAGTATTAGGACCAATACCATGCCAGATCAGAGCATCCAAGAAAGCGACTCCGTGACTGGCATTGGCAGTGCCAGATTCGTGTTGGGTCAGGAAATTCAAAGCAAATAACTTTGAATAACTTAGCTTAGCTTTGCAAAAGATTTCTTGAAACATGTTATGAAAATCTGTCGGTAATTTTTTCCCAATGGTGCATGCACGCGCGTGTCCAGGCACATGCATGCATGCAACACGCACACACATGCGCATGCGCATGCACATGACGAGTGTCACATGACCCACACTATCGTGTACGCAGGAGTGAATGTGGTATGGATTTTCCAGTTTTCATTATTTAATATTTGCGTGAGTTCGTAACCGAAAGGACATTTTGCGTGAAATGTCAGGTATGACGATCAAAATATGAATATTTTAAATTACCATCTCCAGATTTTTTTCTCCATGAGCACCATTAAGAAGGTTCTCGACAGACGCAACTTCTAAGCGCTGCAATAAACCACCACGGGAGCAACCCCGTTTAACGGGGTTGCCCCCGTCGATATGGCTTCCGAGGAATTTCATTTTCTCGGGAAAATTGTTGCGGCAAAAAAAAAGGGTCTCATCGACCTCATCTTTTCCCCCCAGAAAGAATCCCGGTCCGTTCACCGTTTGTGCCCACAATCCCGGCCCTTCCAGGAGTTGGATCCTTGCGTTTACCCATTTAAGTTGCTCGGGTGATCCCATATCATTACTGCGATTGAGGGACGGCTCGGGCCATTAGTGTCGGCAGACCCTAATGAAGTGACCAGGAAGTGTACCAATGTTCACGATTACCAGAAGAAAATAAATATCAGTTAGGAAATGTTGGGGTGGATTTTTTAACAGAGAACTATCCGATAATGCAGCTTTATTTACCGGATTTATAATGCATTTTCTCCGAAATAAAGCTGCATTATCGGATAATGCTCTGTTCAAAAATAATCCTGCTCTATTGGATAATACAGCTTTATAAAGTGGAGCATTATTTTTTCGATTTTTGAAAAAAAACGAAAATGTTAACCGGTTGGAAGAAAACTATGAAGTAAGAACCTACTTTCATCGAAGTTGAAGTAAGTTTTAAACATCATCCCACCTAAAAACTTGTCTCGTGATAGGCTATTACGTCGAAATAAAGGACCTTTTATGAGATAATAGTTTCTTCGCTAAAAACTTGGCTCGTAAAAGGTATTACGAGGTAAAATAAATCTGTAGCCTTCGTGATTATAATAGAGTAGGTCCAGAGGTCCTCTTTCGTCGATAATGTTGGATTATTTTCATCAGTCGCAATGGAAGGACTGCACGGCTTGCATCGTGTGCAATCGTATCGCCTCGTGTTAACCCCTTGGCGTCGTAATTTTTTCACCAAAAATTTGTTTTTTAGGTCTTCAATATTTTAACCCTTATCCGGTTTCCAAGTTTCCGTTGCAGAGTAACCAAAAATCCAGTTTGCACATCCTGTGTAGGCTTGGTATTGATATTCATTTATATAATGGTTTCTCTGCTCTTNCCGATGTCTAAATAAAATGGAGCATTATAGAAAATGCTCGGTTCAAAAATCGCTTCTTTGATAATAGAGTATTTTCCAGGAAATAAAGCTGCATTATCGGATAGTGCTCTGTTCAAAAATCCACCCTTGATGTTTAAAACTTACTTCAACTTCGATGAAAGTAGGTTCTTACTTCATAGTTTTCTTCCAACCGGTTAACATTTTCGTACTTGGTTAATCCAATGAGACCACAATCCAAGGAAATAATTTATTTTTTATTTAGTCAAAATGAAGTAAGGGGCTTATTTAATTATTAATTTAAAAATCCAAAATACTCCAGAGGCAGTTCCTCCTCGGCACGCGATTCCCCGTCGCTGACGTCACGCGTCGTCCGGATTGCTTCACAGAAATTTCGCGATGAGTTCACACGCCCATAAAATGCAAATCATTGTTTTCTGTGGGCCAACGCGAGCGGAACTGAGGATTCCCTGAGGATTCCTCTCGCAACGCTCCTCATCCCTGAAGCCGCCAGAAACCGGTTGGTCGCGTGTTTAACTATTTCTTTCGTCTCTTCCTGAAGAATTTCATAAAAAATACTTTGCCTTGTATTTTATTATTATCACGAGTCTCCGTGAAAATTCACGGAGTATCTGACTTTTAAAGTTCACGGCGCAGCCTACGCAATTGGCTAACATTTTCATCATTAAATTATCGGGGTCCATTTGACGGAACTTTCACGAACTCATCGCGAATTAAAAGGGGGGGTTGCCTCTTTTTTTTTGGACTCTCGAGTGAACAATCGCGCTCACGCGTGAACTCCGGAGCCGATGCGGTTCTTTTTTCCCGACGAGAGTTCCGGAACTTCATGAGTTTCCAGGATTTTCGGAGACGCGAAAGTACTTGTACTTGTTCCAGGGACTCAACATGTAGCTTGCCCAAGTGTGAAATCACAGAACCGAGTTTAATAAATTAGATACAGATTAAAGTATCTAAGATGTCTCATGTAAAGGGATCCAAAATATCGTAAACAATTATTTGAATTAAAACATTATTTGAATTTAAAAATTGTCACACAAAGTTTCAGAAAAGCATTGAAGCAATCTGAATAAATTCTGCATATATCTTGTCTCGTTTCAGCACAGGGGTATGTGTTTTCCTCAGTGGCAGCGGCGATAGAAGTACCAGTACTGAAAGTACTAAAAGTACTGAGAAGTACTAATGGGAACCTGCTGCATTACATCGATTCACCACATGTTATAATGAACACGATGAAGAAATCGTTCCGGTTCTTCTCTGCTGTTGCTCTCGTTTTCCTTTGAAGCATAATGCTGCGCTGAATTTCTGCACGAACTCGGTGCGGCAACAATATTTCGCTGCTGTTTTATTTCAGCGAATTCCGCGAGGCGCAAAGAGTCGCGAAATTAAATCTGGTGCGAAACATTTCCGGGTTTTTCCACCAGCCGATGAAACGTCCGTGGACTCGTTCCTTTAATGAGATGCAATTCATTCATGCCTGGAACTCGTTTCGTAGCGCCGCGACGTGGGAGAGCCCCTTGCTCCCCGAGGCTGATGGGGAGGGAGGTTCAAGCGTGGGGCAACTTGACAACTGAATGACATTCCCCCCATTCATGGATTCCTCTTCAGTCCCTTTCTGACCTCCATGGAGAGAGGAGGGGAGATGAGCGACTCGAGCGTCTGGGAATGGTCTCCCTCATCATCCCTGAGTCACCCTCATCCAGTACTCATATGATGGTACTTAGATACTTATAAAGTAAACGAAGAGAATGGCCTTTGAAAAGAAAAAAGCATGTCCTTTGTCTCTTTCGATGCTAATTTATTTTCTGCCCATTTTTAAGGCTCTTTTTGCATGAAAACATTCATGATTTCATCTAATCGACAGAGAAGTGCAAAATAGTCAAGTTTGGCAGACCATTCAACATCAAATAGAAAATAGTGCTCTAAAAGCATCAATGAAAAAAGGAAATTAGTTCCGCTAAGGTTTGTCGCAAATCCAAATTCCGAAAGTAATTTCAAACATTTGGCACATGTGCCATTCCGCATCAAGAAACCCGATTTCGCCCAGTGCGAAGTCGCCCACGAGTGCATGCTCCTTGGAATGAGGAACGGTTGAGTTATAACCGCCAATCGTGCAGGAGTTTAACCCTTAAGCGCTCGTTGGTGTCTCTGGGACGCAAAAAAAAGGGACTTTTAAATGTTTCCAAATGATGGCAGCACTGGGAAACTCGAGACCTCACATAAATTCAATTTCTCACGAACCAAAACTACGCTCGTATTCGTCGGAACGCTTGCTAATTGAATGTTTGCGAAAAGTGGGAAAAAATTTGATTAACTTTTTTCTATATACGAAGGCTTTTTTGTTTAGCAGTTTCGGAGAATGTTAATGCAACTTTTCATTTATTTAAATTATTATGGTGTCCTTGACGGGGTTGATTGGCCTTGAGACAAAAATATGAGACGACATAATGGTTGCCGAGATGCCCGTCCCTCAGCTTCCACTTAGAGCAGCTTCTTAATTTTAATTATTTTGCCGAAAAATAATTAGAAGTCTGAGAGGTTGCTTAATGGGAGCAGTTAATAATAAGTTATCTCTTGCCTCTTTTTGGGGCGATTTCGATTGCGAAATATTCTTGATAAGCAGGTTCGTAAAAATGTCACCTAATGAAGATTTAGAGACTATAGACTTCTCCGGGCCTGTCTCGTCGTGACTGATTGGAACAAGCGCGACGGGAACAAGTGCGAAGAGAGGCAGCTTTCAACACTTGCCTCATTGGCTTTATCGGAGCCGAACAGGGGACAGGGGAAATCGAAGGGACAGGGGAAATCGAGGGGACAGGGGAAATCGAGGGGACAGGGGAAATCGAAGGGACAGGGGATAGTTCCATCCCGACGCTGCGCACATTCCCCGGTGGTTCACTCGGCGAGGTGATCCTCGAGGGGAATCATCTCGCCTCGCCTCGGTGTCTTTGGCCGAGTTCATACTCGTGCTGTACAGCATGCACAGCCGCGGCAAAAACCAATCCAATACGGGCATATTGCATTGGACAGTGTGCAGCATGCCGTACAGCACGAATATGAACTCGGCCACACGCGGAAACGAGGTTGTCAGTCCTCCTCACGAGAGTCATCTGGTGCGGGTCGAGTGAAGCTCTCGTCGAATGGTCCGTGTCCGTGTCCGTGACCGGGATCCGGCCCGTGTCCTTGCAACTCGTCCGTTTTCAGGTGAGCGCGACGGGTCGGTGGGTGGCTTGTCTCCAGCCAGGCAAAAGGTGAGAGGATGGGGAAATGCGGGAGGGAGACCCTCCGCAGCCGAGGTTTATCGACGCTCTAAGCCCAGGCGACCTTGAACCGGCAGAATCAAGGGCAACGGGCCAGAGGCCGGTTTCTTTATTCTCCCATTCCCCCCTCGCTCCCCGCACCAGCTGTCACGTTCGATCCAGACGGTCCTCCTCCCTCCCGGCTTCTCTCTCCGATCATCCCCCCATACCCCATCGTCGTGTCTTCCTCGATTTGCTCTGACGTCATTCCGCCATGCATCCCATCCTCCGAAAGTTGCTGGACGTCGTCAAGTACTACATCTATGATATTCCGGCTGCCTTCTTCAGGTAAGGCTAGCCTCCCATATTCGCACGTGGAAGTCGCACTAATTTGGACGCTAGGGGGGGTGAAATCGTTTCGCATTCAAATATGAACTGCGTAATTCATGCACGACGCCAGAAACGTGTTTCGGCAAAGGGGATGCCTGGTGTACGGCTTCCTTGCATGACGTCAAGAGTGCGTGATCATCCGTATATTTACCTTTTGGGGGAGTGGATTGGGAAAGGCCCCTACTTAAATTTCAAAATTGCCTTCCAGGCGACGAATTACGTCACAGCATAGCTCGAGATCGAGCCAGTTCGTGCTCCGGTTTCGAAGGAGCGAGGCTTTCTCGTTTCAATCTGTGCACTTCGGACTACTTCGTAAAGTAGATCTGCGAACCGGTGTCATGGTTCGGTTGTTGGTGACAATGCGACGGAGGAGTGAGAGACCCACCCATTCCGATGAAAAAGTTCTCATTGAAATGGTGAAGCGGCGCAGGGGAAAGAAGGGTTTTGAAAGCCCCCCCCCCTGACGCCTGGCCCAGCCAAAGCAGCAATCGCAGACGCAGTGAAGTGATAGGAGAGCTATCGCCCAAAGAAAAAAATTTTGCGGGTTGCGGAATATGGTGTTACATCTGAAAAGCCTCTCGTCGGTAGGTCTCGTCTCCTCAAGATGCTTGCGAGCCAGCTAATACGAACCTTTCCTGACCAAGGATTGCAGCAATGCTGCTCGGCGAGGAACAGAACACCGAGGGCAGATACCCACGGCAAGGCGTGATTGGCTGAAGCCCAGCCAACTCACGCCCTCTATCTGCTACTTGTCCGCATCGATCACATGGAGACCGCGCTGTCCGTGCCCTTCAAAAGTTCTTCACTTCCTCTTGCACTTTAAATGCGGAAACTGTGGCACGTGGGGCTCGGACCTCTGGTCGAGTTCTGCCGTGATTAACTACGACGTGAAACGTTGGGACGTGTGTACCAGCCGATGATTTCGTGTTCACTTTGCAGCCTAAAAAACATTGGAACCCCAACGTTGGGCATAACTTATTCATAGGTTCTAAGTGTATTTATGTCTTTGGATAGGGGCTATATGATCGGTCTAACCTTAGGCCTATCGTAGCTGATTATTGGCCTATTTGGACCGAGGTACATTGACGAATTTTTGGCCTTTGAATGGGCTGAACTTGTATGCCTAACGTTAGGCCAAGTCTTGAAGTTGACCACCGGGCTAGATAAATCACCCAGCCTTGCCAAATTGATGTTGAAACAAAGTATGTTCGGGGAGACGTTATTTGAGAGAACTGTAGGTGTATTCAGCATTTATAGGTTCATAATTTCCATCTCAGGCTTAGTCCTAGTATGGGGGAATATTCTTGCAGAGATAGGCCTTGGGAAGATGCATAACTGGTGTGAGAGAATGGATGACTTGGAAACTGGAGACCTGTCTACAAACTCAGGAAAAATTAGCATTCTATTGGTGAAAAATGTATCAATTTCTGTCCCATCATTCTCCCCCCGCCTATTGCAATTTCAGTTTCTGGCCAATTACCAATTGTGCTATTAGTGGCAATGTGACAGCTTCGTTTTTTGCCTGCCATCACTTTCTTACCAATAGTGTACCAAGTCAGCAATTTAAGCACTGGAGATAAAGTGTAGTTTTGTTTGTCTTTATAGCTCCTGTTTGCTCTTGTAATGCTCTCAGTGTTCTGATGAATGTTATTGTGCATTCCAGGTTCATTGCTGAGTGGGTGGAGGGTAAGGGCAACCAAGACAAACCACTTGTGGAAGGAAGTGAACCTGATGAAGGACAGAAAGAGATTGTCTTGCCAGTAGCAAGTTTGACCACAACTAGTCCGGTAGGGGATATTGGAGAGGGACATTTAGTGAATGGACCAAGTGACACAGAAGAATACGAGCAAACTGCATGCCCATCATCTCCCTGTTGGCATGATTGTGGTGAATTCTTGAGCAGTGAATCAAACAGTGAAGACTCTTCTGAAAAGTGCAGGAATTCACCATTGCAAAATCATATATCTTCAGCCCCAAAAGCAGATGTAGATTGGTCTGACAGGAAGAAAGACACGACAAGCCAGATTCACATTAGTCCCCCTAAAAATTACCCCAAAAAGTGCTTGAAGTATCCAGAACAGGATAGCATGAGCTCATTTGATTTCACAGGAGGAGTGACTCCAACTCGAGTCCTCTTCTTGAATGACCATGAACACCAAGCTTCAACTGTGTATAGGCTTCAGAAAGGTAGCATTTTCCACTTTCTCCTATCCTTTTCTAGGTTTAAGCCTGAAAGTAAAAACAGTTCTGATCAACCCAATTCATTATGTTTTCATCATGAATTGACTCCATTGAGAGCTAATAGTTTCAGTGCATATGTGTAATGTGTGAGGGGAGTGGCTTTGGTTGCTGGGCTTTCTTAACTCCAAATCCAGAAGAATGGTTCACAATCTAGCACATTAAATTTCACTGGAAAATCAGGAACTTCATTTATGCCCTTCTATATATGGTTAAGTGAGCTGATTCTCTTATTAAAACCATGTAGCTTAATTGTGCAATTATTGCAAAATTTGAGTGCCCTATTTTTTTTCCCTGAGCACAATGTTTTTCTCTGAGGAAAATGATGAGTTTTTCTTTTAGGTGAGTTTACATAGCCTCACAAATGCAGTTATGCATACTTTGTGCTCAAGAAATGTCAATGAGCAGTTGCAGTCATATTTGATTAAATGGGTTTTCTTTGAACCATTTGGAATGTTGGAAGGTTTTGTTGGTCTAATGGTGTTCCTTGTTCCTTATATGAATCAGTGTTTGAGTCAACTGGAAAGGCAAACCAGTCAAAATTGAATTGCACTCTATTATCTTTAGTCCAGACCTTGTCAAACCACTTGCGACTGTCTAGGTTTTTTTAGAATAAAAAAATTCATAAATTAACTGAGCTGAGGTATGCCTTTGATCAGGCTGTAGCTCATGGGTTTGAATTAAGGAGATTCTGAATAAGGTCTGTTGGTTATTGAAAGCTTTCCTCATGGTGCATTTTAATTGGTCTATTCAGGTTGGATCCTTCAATTCCGCCTGGGGCCATCGGTTTTTGGCAAGAAGGTGGATTTGTATACCAACTATCCAAGTCACACCGAAGACAAGTTTGAGAGATGCAAGTATCGTCAGGTTCCCTGGAATGTTTCATCTACTAATCCTGATGATGATACAGCTGTGCAAGCCAACATCAACATATTCATGGCAGGATCTTTTCACTACTACTTCACGTATGATCGGTGAGTTTCATTTGCTGCTAATGAGAGAATATAGTCAATGTTTAAAAAAGGTAGTCCTGGGAAAAAAAATGTCAAGTGCCCATGACCTTATTGAAAACACTGGAGTTTTTTTGGTTTTCAGGGAACGTCAAGGATCTGGCTATTTCCTAGTGGATCCTCAAATCACATATGGCAAGGAGAACAAAGTCCTTCCTTTGGATAGCATATTGTGCCAAACAGTTTTGACCAAGTGTCTTGGCACATTTGATGAATGGAAAGAAAGGTTGAGAGTTACCAAGGAAGCTGGCTTCAACATGATTCATTTCACTCCCATCCAGGTCAGCATGAAGTCCTTCACTGTTGGAGGACTTAAAGCATGGAACTTTTGTTGTTTTTGTCTGCAATCTTGGGACAGAGTTGGGAAATTGTTTTATGCATGTGTGCTTATAATCTGCCATCTCCTTCTCCTTATTCAGTTCTAAGGTCAACTCTTAGGATGTTGATCTTCATTAGGCATACTCCACATGAATTGAACTTGTCAACTGGTCACTAATTTCCTCTTTGAAGGAATTTGTGAATCACATCCACTGGAGCCACAGTCAGTGGCCAATGAGTAGTGTACATCATTAGTTGATCAATGAATCAAGTGTTACTTGATAGACTCATCAGGCAGCTTTCTCCATTGATTCCTATAAATTTAGGAACTATGCCAAATATGTTTTAAAATGGCAGACAGGGATTTCCCTGTTTTATCTTTTTGATATATGGTAGCATGCTGGAAGGCAGCCAGGAGCAAAATCAATTATTGGAAAATTTCATGGTTTTTCTAGGGCTTCTTTTTTTTCCTCACAAGCATGGGTCCTTAGGTTTAAATAGACCTCAAGTTCTAGACTTGTCCTTATTGAGAATGATGGGCTCATAATTGAATTAGACTAATTTGGTCAGGTAAAAAACCATGGATATAAATATGTTAGAAGTAGGAGGGAATAATTTTTTTCTGCTCTTCAGTTATCATCTAGGCATATTTGAAATTTACTATGGTCCTAGGGCCTCAAGTCAGTCACTGGAAATATGTGTTGGAAATCAAAAGTTAGGCTAATTTATCTAAGGGAACTATGGAGCTATATGCAGTAGAAGTGGAAACAGGTTAGGAATTGGACTGAGTTTCCTGCAATCTCTTTTTATTTTATTTTTAACCATTGTATTTAGTTGGTCTCATGTACTGTTCTTCCCCATCCTCTATGGCTTTCTATTTTCTGACACTCACTAATGTTCTTGTGTGGCAGTGCCGCCTCTTGGCTCTTTCTCAGCTTCATGGTTATTCAGGAATGCCCCTTCACAGTCCTACAGGCTATAGATTGCCTTGGTCCATGAATGGTACATGTGGTATTCTTATGATTCTGCATTCATGTTTCTTAGATGTGATGCAAATAGTTGGCAAGTGGGTCATTCCATTGCTGGATATGTACTCCCAGGTTGTTTACCTGTCACTTGAAAAGTCCGCCAGAAATAAATTGGAAACACATCATTACACATGTATTGGAACTGGATAATTTGATTTGAAATCTGAAAATGCCAGCTGTCTTCCATTGTGTTGGATTGGGATACTTGTGTTGAAATTATAAAGGGGCTTTCATTGCAAAATACTTATTTTTGGAGTGAAAAGTGCTTGTTTGGGAGTATGTACCATAGGAGCAGTATTCACATTGCTAGTCAAAGCAGCCATTTATAGGAATTACCATTAGTACTACTAATTGGTACTACTTGGTTGCTGGATATTGGTTGCTTAGATGAATGGAAGCAGGAATCAGAGATGCTTTCAAGTCTGTGATCATTCTGAGCATGCAATATATCAAGTCCCTATGGCTATCTCTTCATATTGCTCTTTTAATTCTATTTCTCCATCATTTTCACTTTTTCTTGAATACTCAGCAAGAAAAGCATAAAATCTTGATTGGAATGCACTAAACCCAAACATATTTTTCATGAAATACTTCTTGAGACTGCTTGTGCCATGAGAGTTTCATAGGAATGATTAAGTTATTGTTCAACCAGTAAGCTAGTTGGCTACTGAATTACTTGGTCTAAATTTATTTGCAGGAACTGGGGAATTCCTTGTCTGCGTATTCTTTGGCAGATCAGCTGAAACTAAATTCCATGTTTAGTACCAAGGACCGCCAATATGCGATAGAGGATGTTGCTCAGCTGGTTGAGTCTATGAGGAAAGACTGGGAGGTGAGTCATTCTTTACTGTCTATTATGCTATCAATGCTAACCGTGTATGGAACAGTCAATTTATTTTTTGCTGACTTCGATTGTCAAGTTGAATTCATATACAGGGTGTCCCAAAATGAATATACCATATAGAAAGTTGAATAACTTTTTTTATTATTTGAGATAGCAACAAAATTCAAAACAAAATATCTTCTGAAGGCTTGTAAGTTTTATTTAATTCAATTAGTAAACTTCTCCATGTCTCCATCAAGGGTGCTCATGGATTTGCCAAATCCATGAGCACCCTTGCTAGTTATTCCTCATATGTACAGTGTATCATTACCTTTTTATTCCCAATTGGTATGTATGTATGTATGTCATAAGAAGTTATGCAATTAATCCCATCACCCTTTGCTGTTTTATGTCATGTACTAGGCATTTCTCACATATGAATCAGATTCAGAGTTAGTTCAATTTGGGACCAGCATTTTGATTGGCTGCCATCCTTAAGACAGTATCATTTTGGTTTTGCCTGTAAGGGGGTTAAGGAAATGTTTTAACGCCTTATGGTACAAAGCTTTGGAAATTATCTTGTGCTCCTGATGGTGCTGTATTTCAGTCTGAAAAGCATCTCCCAACTATAGAACCTCTTGGCCTATCATAAGAGAGTGAACTTTCTCTTGGAGCCAAAGTTCCAGTTGCACAAAAATTGAAAGAATTTCCATTAACAAAAATGTATGTAATAAGAAAGTACTTTCCTAATTGCATGAATAAATTTGGATTGCTATTGTGCTTGGCAGCCTGTAAAAGGATAGTAGTTACTGCCAGCTTGTAAGGGAAAGTTGTCTGCAAGGTTTTTATATTGGAAGTTGCATCACTTTGGAGGTCAGACACCCCCTTTCACTTCAAATCCTTTCAGTGGATTTGATTCAGTGCCTCTAAACACTAATTGCAAAGGATCCTCTGAAGAGATTGCAGTGATGAGATGTCATGGAGTATGAAACATTTATCTGGCACAATGGGATCAGTGGGAATATCTGTGATGAAAATTGGCTTCAACCAGAGTTCCAGAAATAGGAACATGTATTTGGAGGGATTTCAAGTAGAAAATGAGCACCTGCTGTTGAGAAAGAGAGCACTTCATCCACTGGTGCTCTAATGTGTATGGGGTAAAGGCAAGCTCTGGTTAGGGACTTGTATGTATATGCAGGATAAGAGCATATCAGGAATGTAGTAGAGGTGGGAAAGCCTCACTATGTGGGAACAGGGATGATCAGGCAAAGAATGATGTCCTTTCCAATTTATCACATAATCGAGGCAAATATGAAGATACTATTGGAGTTATTTACGTCTCCTTCCACTGGTTTTCCTCCTCTCAAGAAGGTGGATAAGTGAAGGATGAAGTGTCTCAACTGAATGCTGTCAGCATTTCATGATGCTGAATCTGTAACTGCTGCCAATTTTTAATATTAGATAGCCTGCTATCAAATGCATTTGCATCTAGAGCAGAAAGCCAAATAAAAAGTATAAGGTCTGAGTATTTTATTTTCTTCTTGGATGTTACAGTAACCACCTAGAGCCAGGAATGCCTGTTGATAGATGCTTCAAGAGCATTGTGTTCATGCAGTATGTATTTATTAGGACTCACTATATATCAATGTCACCATTGATAGTTGAAAACATGAATGAGTTTTATCCACATCATCATGGTATTGATCCCCTCATATGCTCAGCAACTTTCCCCCCAAACAATTACAGCAAGAAACAACAGAAGATGACTTCCCTTTCATGGTGAGATGGGACAGAAGGTTTCCCTTTACCCCCTCTACCTCCTCCCCCTGCCCGTTACAAGAGATTATGTAAACCACCTGGACCATCCTTCATCTATGGCATTCAGGAGATGTAAATAATTTCCCTGACACATTGATGCTTTATTGAAAGTTCTGGTTGATGCATTGTTGTTTTCAAAGTAGGCATCATGACAGCCCTAATTTGTTTGATATGTCAGGAAGATCTTTATCATGATGTACTCCTAATTGTCTTCCACATTGTTGTTTCTGCATGAAAAATTCACTCAAATTCAGTGATTGACTTTACCCCTCTGGTTGGATGGAGCAACTGTACCATGCTTACTGATAATGCTAATAAATGCATTTAAAAAACCTTTATCTTTGCTGGTTACCATGAAAAATTGAAGGGTTTCTAGAGACCTATGAGTTGATATGCTGCTCATGTATCTGCCCATGACTTTCTTAGATCCTGATCAAATGAATTCATAGCTTATGTAGTCACATGTGAGCTACATCATAGCAGCAGATGAACTACACCTATCATAACACTTCTAATTTTACAGGTAGTGAGCATTTGTGATATAGTGCTGAATCACTCAGCCAATGAGAGTCCCTGGATTCAGGAGCATCCAGAATGTGCTTATAACCTCAGGAATTCTCCACATATGAGGCCAGCATTCCTCTTGGACAGGGTTCTTGCACATTTTACAATGGAAATTGCTGAAGGGAAATGGGTTGGATCTGGAATCCCCAAGGAGATAACTCTTGAATCTCAACTTCAGGTTTGTTTGCTTCCCCCCTTTTTTTAAATTTTATTTCTCAATTGAAATTCAAATGAAATTGAAAAAAAGTGTTCACAGTGTTGTTCCTGCACACTTCCTCATGGCCTATGGTGACTAGCAAAATTATCCAGATTTTATTTTTTTCATTATTTCATTGAAACTCACCCTATTGAGGCTAATGCTGACATTTTGTCCAAATTCACAGACTGATGTGACTTTGCCAGTTCAAAGGAACCATGTTATCGTATGAGGGTAGGGTTTGTGTATTATTCAAGCAGGGCACATCTTCAAAAGGGTAGCAAAATTTTACACAGGTAAGTTACATGAGAGCATTAGAGTAATAAGTGATTCAAATAGAATGAAGTCTGAGCCTTTCAGAGTCAAAATGACCATAGCATGCTGAGGCAGGCCAGCTCATTAATTCTATAAAATCCCTCATAGGCCTCATTGAAAGAGGTCTCCATTTATAACATTCCACTTGAAGTTGCTGTTAATTTTGGTTGGTTAAACCAGTACTCCTTAACATTTAAAAAATATATATTGGGTTGGAAAGAAAGTCTTGCAACACTGCACAAATTTGTCAAAATTTTATAACTTTATTGAAATGCAATTTCCGTCTACAATGTAATGACCATTGTTGTCTATGACATGTTCCCAACGCACGGGTAACTGCTCGATGCCCTTTGCCCAGAACTCTGGCGATTGCGAAGCAAAGAAACGGCTGACATCATTTTCGAGCTGTGCTCAATCATCGAAGGCCTTGTCCCACAGGTGATTCTTGAGGGCCTGGAACAAGTGATAGTCTGAAGGGGCCAAGTCCAGAGAATACGCTGGATGGGGTAAAACTTCCCAGCCTGGTTCCGAAATCATCTGGCGAGTCATCTTCGCAACACATGGACGAGCGTTGTCATGCAGAAGGAGAACTTTGTCACGTTTGGGACGCTCTTTTTGAATGACGCCAGCCAACTCTGAAGTTGAGTAGCCTAGATGACGGCAGTCATGGTGGTACCGGTTGACGGGAGCTCATAGTACAACATTCCTTCTGAATCCCACCAACAGCAGAGAAGAACCTTCTCGTGGAACCCTAGTTTCGGTTTGTGGCGGCAATTCTCCTCGTGGAAGCCACTGACTCTTGCGAGTATGGTTGACGTAGAGGACCCAGCTCTCATCTCTAGTAACGATTTCCTTCAGAAGGTCCTTTCTGTGCAGTCAAAGGAGCAGTGATTCACAGACACTGACACGGCTTGCTTTGTCAGAGTCGCTGAGCCAACGAGGGACCCATGTTGAGTAAACCTTCCGATAGCTGAGGTTGTTCGGATGGTTGCCGATGGCCATGTGGGTGACTCCAAGTGTAGTTGCCGATTTGCGAGTGGTGGCATTCGGCTTCGCGTCGAGGGCGTTCTACAGGGCTTCGTCATCGACTGTAGATGGACGTCCTGAGCGTGGTCGATCTCCGAAGGTCGTGTCGCCAGATTCCAAGTGTTTCAACCATCGAGACACCGTGGAATAGTGGACGACGTTGCCCTTGAATGCAGCACAGATGTTGTCTGTGGCAGCTCTCGCAGAATGTCTTTGGAGGAACTCGTAGTAGACGATGGGGCGAAGAGTTGTTCGATCAGAGCCATGGCTGCCAACTAATGGCAGAAGCCGCCTTATATACCCCGAGGGCAGAAGCTTTGAGAACATTCCAGCATATACAAAGGCAAAGCCCTGCCCATCATTTCTTTGAAAATTTTTATAAATAGTTTTAGAAAGTGTTGCAAGACTTTCTTTCCAACCCAATATTTTGTCCTATATTCATTCTGAGGCTTCTGTCAAATTGGTTTGTGCATTTATTTAGCACCTGCCACAATTGGAGTTTTTTTCATTATAAAGTGTAATATAGAGTGGTATTAATATGCTCTTATGATATCTATGATATCTTTAAAATTTCCTCCATTTAATCAGATGGTCCATAAGGGCTTCAGCTAGAAGGCATTATCTGCTTAGATGTCTTCCTGGTCCTGAAAGTGTCCTGGTTAACTTTGCAGTCTGTTCGAGATGGAATACTTGGTTACTTCCTGCCACAAGTGAAAATTCATGAACTCTACATGGTGGATGTTAAGGCCCTGTTGGAAGAATTTAAGAAGCAAGCCTCTGAAGGACCTCATCCTCATTGCATACCTGAGTTGGGTGGGAAGGTTCAGATCTTACAAGATCCTTTGTTCAGACGATATGGGTCTACTGTTGCTATGGGCATGGCACTTCAGGCTTTCAATGGGCCCAGGTAGGCTCTTTAGTTATCCACAATTTCTTACATGTTCATTATAAACAGGGTTTATATCATAATGTCCTATGCTTATGAGGACTTAAGACCTGCGGGGAACCTGCATTCTCTCGTCCTACATTTAGATATGAGGTCCATTCCGAGGAGGAAAGACTGTTGAAGTGCTGCCAAGCCTTTCGTCTTCACTTGAAGTTCTTGAATCGGGAGAAACACAAGGAGGTAGAGAAGCATATTGTTGTTGGGGTGGAGAATATCCTCTCTGGGATGCGATATGAACGTATCCAGGAGGATGGCCCCAAGATCAAGGAGGTCTCTGAGAAGCATCCTCTTATATGCAGGTTTGTAAGAACAACTGAGATTTATCTTGTTTAATGGGCATTGAGTAATTTCTTGCTGCTTGACTTGATTTCAACATTGTTGCCACACTGTCCTGGAATATGTTGCTGTCTTTTGAGTGACACCCATTATGTCCTTGTATCCAATGTAGTGTTATTGATCACTTCTAAATTGATTTTGACTCTTGGAACATAGATGCCAAGGCTCTGTTGAAGCTTGTGTGCTTACCTTACACTTGCAGGTATTTTACATGTCCATATCGTCGCCTGAGCTTGAGTGAGGAGGAGAAGCTCATGTTTGAGGAAGGGAAGTGTGATTACATGATGGCTCATAATGGCTGGGTTGTGAACCATGATCCTCTCATAAACTTTGCTGAACCTGGCTCGAATGTCTATCTGAGACGTGAACTCATTGCCTGGGGAGACAGTGTCAAGCTCAGGTCAGTCAGTCATTCTTTTTCTCTGTTGCTTTTTTGTAGAATTGGCTAAGTAGGGTTTTAGAAAGTAGAAAGTATAGAATTCTCATGGAAACAATTGGGACTGAACAGACTTCCACTTCTTATTTTGCTTCTGGCCTTTTGCAACAGGCCTTTTTCTTTGAGGGAATCCCTTGGTAGATGTATTTTTAAGTCTATTGCTTTCTGAATCTCAAGATTCAGAAGATCATGACTTGGTCAATGGATTCTTATGCCCTATCTCATGTTCAAGTCTAAGAAAGAGGCTTTCATGATCTGTTTCTACTTTTGAAGAGAGTAATAAATGGTAATGCTGCCATGTTTGCTAGTTCATGTGCAATATCACTTCTAGCATCATATGCTACTTCTAATAAATCACCTGCCAGGTGACGGTCTCATTTTTACCTTTAACAACAAGTGGATGAGGATGGAGAAGTGGGACTTAGCCTGCTTGTCCATGTCCTGCTTGTCCTGATAATTGATATTAAATGGGACTGTAATTCTTGTCAGAATCACTCATCTTCACATCTTCCATGCATGGAAGTGCTTGACTATTTAAAGACTTTACTTTTCATTTACAATCTCCCTTCTTGTTCAATTGTTTGGATCAGTGTAGTGTAGTGGAGTGCAATGTTGTAGACATGGCTATGCTGAGGCTGTTCATACAAGTTTTTAGGCTAGACATGAGAGTGCTCCCAAAATTGAAAACAGGAAGATGATGAAAAATGTTGGGTTTACAACACTATTGAAATAAGTTTGAATCAGATCAAGATGGGGGAGTTTTACTGAGATAACACAATTATAGAATGCCTATTGGGCAAATGGCTTAACACACAAAAGTCCCCAAATTAAGGCATGCGCTGGTCTGAAAGCTTGCTCTGTTTCCCTACAAGTGGGCTGTGCATTTGACACTCTTCCTGTCAACTTTTGTGCTACACAAGTGACAAATTTTGGTCACTGGATCAAGAGTGTCATACATGCAATTGAAAGAATGGTGAATAAGAGTATGCCATCATTGCCATTCTTGGCATCATTTGTTGGCTCCTCTTAGATTTGGTGAGAGACCAGAAGATAATCCTTTCTTGTGGAATCACATGGTGGAATATGCAAAGGAGACTGCTCGAGTGTTTCATGGCATACGATTGGATAATTGCCACTCCACACCTATTCATGTTGCAGAGGTACATCTTCCATCTTCATTCTAATTTCTGTTATTAAGTTTTGGATGATAGTTGACTTAATGAGGGACTTACTTATATTGATTGACAGCTTTTCATGTCTTCCTTTGCATTCTTCCTGTTCTGTTACATAGTGTGCAGTCTGTCTCTCATTGCACTATTGGCTGCTCAAATCATTAAAACCAGAGAAGGCACTCATAACATGATTTTTATGATAGTCTGTTTTGAGTATGGAATTCATATATGGATGAAGATGTGAAGTATCCTTGGAGTTGAAAATTGCCATACTGCATGATTAGGAATGGAGAGTGATGACAATTCCTATTCGTCCTATCCATCACAAGCTTCATTTTTTCCTCTCATTTTTCTGCATTTATTTGAACTGCAATTATATAGGTTTCTGAAACTCATCCCTGATCTGCTCACATCCTGTCTGAATGACTATGCAGAGGAATTTCTGTTGAATTTCCTCTGCTCCCCTGTCCCAAAAGCCATCTCTTCTATAAAAATGATCATGATTGATTTACACTAATTCTAACCATGTTCTAACCATTTTCCAGTATATGTTGGATGCAGCCAGGAGTGTGCGACCAGACTTGTATGTCATTGCAGAGCTTTTTACCCAGTCAGAATTGACAGACAATGTGTTTGTGAACCGTCTTGGGATCAATTCCCTCATCAGAGGTGAGTTCAATCCACCAATGCCACTTCTTGTTCTTTTTCTCCTAAAAATGAGGCATGACTCAGTCATTTTCCTTGTTTCTGGGTTCATGTCTGTCTGATGTCAAATTGTAATATGGGTAACAGACAGTCTGTTTCAATCTCTTTGAAGCTTCGTTATAAATAAGTTTATGGCAATTTCCATGCAAGTTTTGTTGGGAAAATAATTTTGGTATTATTGATTTTCATTCCATTTTTTTCATGTATTAATAAGCTGAAAGTCATGAGAAACTTTTTCTTTCCAGTTGCAATGCAGTTTGCACTTACCTCAGATCTGATCTCAAATGACTTGACTTGAGGTTTTACCATAGAGTCTTCCAGGCTATGTCTAGCAATGGAATAACCCAGTTTCAAGCTTTACATGAGTACTGAATCAAGAATTTTAGTTCCTTTCTGAGATGAGCTTCCCACCCCACCCCTATAACTCATGTTCACACACATTATTTCTCTATTTCTAAGCATCTTCTTTTGCAAGATATGAAAGTCTACAAAGTTTCATCAATTGTCGTGTACCCAGTGTCCAAAGAGTATAGATCCATATACATAAATTTTATTTTTGGATCAGATTTAACCATTTATTTTGTGCTTGTAGACCTCAGGTCAACATCACATTTTTCCCTATTCCATTTTGATGAGACTGAGGATTAATTTCTCTAACCCTTGTTTCAGAATATCCCCTTCAGTGAGAATCTGTCATGGCAAAATGCTACATAGATGGGTTTCATGTTTGAATATTCCCTGCAATTTTTCAGTTTGAGTTAAATATTAACTTGAGACTCAAAATAGAAGAAACTCAATAAAGTAAATTTCAATACATGAACAAAAATTGTTTCTCTCAAGGAAAAAGTCCTCACAGTGCACAGTGGTTCAGAATTCATCAAAACCTGGCCATAAGTCGAAAAATGAAGTTTTAATAATTATGGAAAAATCTGATTAATTTAAATCAGGTGTTTATGTAGCACTAAATCAATGAAATTTCTGAGTTTCTCCCTCCCCAATTGATGGAGTAATTACCCGAAGTGTTGGAAACTTCATGACAGGCGTAGGTGTCGTTTTGTAGTAGTCAATTTCCTGGTAATGGCTCTTTTGAAATAAAATAACCACTTCATCATAAGAAAATGAAATTTACTCTGACGGAAGGTGACGATAAGTGCCTTCTTTTCTATTAGTTGTTAACCTTGTGAAAAATCAGATCAAAATCAGCAAAAATTTGAGGGTTTTTTTTCAGGGGGGGCATGCTGTAAAAGATGCATGGTAGAACAGAAACAACAAGGTGTTCCATAATTTGCTTTCTCATTCATCCCCAATAAAGAAAGTGACACTGACAGCAGCCTAGGTGTATTTGTAAAATGGCATACCCATAGTGATTGGCTTGTGCCCTTTTCTTTCTTGCTGTGAATAGAGGCAATGAGTGCCTGGGATTCTCATGAGGAAGGTCGACTTGTGTATCGATATGGTGGGGAGCCAGTGGGAGCATTCCTGCAGCCCCCTATCCGACCATTGGCCCCCTCTGTTGCTCATGCCATTTTCCTTGACCAGACACATGACAACCCTTCCCCAGTGCAGAAGAGATCCATCTATGATGTGCTTCCCTCCGCTGCACTTGTTAGTATGGCATGCTGTGCCTCAGGTTCCAACAGGGGATATGATGAACTTGTCCCCCATCATGTGAGTCCCACCTCTTAATCATGCATTTTTTTTACTTGCACAACTTTCACTGCATGTCCAATTTGCCTCCAAAGCCAAAGGAACTGACTGTAGATCCAGTCTAAATCTGCTAATAGAAATGTACTCTCCAGATTCAGTCTATTGTTTACCTTGAGATATTCACTGTTGCACTGTTTCATTTTGCTTGCAGAGTAATGCATTGTTGAGTCATCTCATGGGATTGATTTAATTGAATTGTCATATCAGAGTTTCAGTTGTGAGCAACATGAATTCTGTATTTTGTAGCTGTGTATTTTCCTATTCACATAAACATTTCCTCTCACTTGGTTGTGGTTAAGGTTCTTCATCATCCTTTTTCAAAGGGCATGTCACATATTTTCTTTTCTTCTTAGATACATGTGGTAAATGAGAATCGGCAATATCAATCATGGGATATGGGAGGCAAGGAGAAAACAGGAACAGTATCTATGGAATCTGGTATCATGAGAGCCAGGAAGGTACTCAATGAACTGCATTTTGAGCTTGGGCTAAAGGGGTTTTCCCAGGTTTGCATTTGCTTCTATTTCATTGGAGTCACATCTCTGTCCATTATCCTCTGTTGTCCTCTATTGATGACTCCTTCCACTGTGCAGGTGTTTGTGGATCAAGTAAGTGAACATGTGGTGGCTGTTACTCGCCATTGCATGGCCACTCATGAGACATATGTCTTGGTTGCCCATACTGCTTTCACCCACCCCAAGGCTCATCACAAGCCAAGAAATATTCGATTGCAGGGAGATATAGTACACATGAGATTTATGGCTTGCTTCAAGCACCAATCCAGGTCTCAGTTATTATTGCCTGTCTTTCATGCTTGCCTACTGTTGATTTAGTACTTGTGGACTGAGTTATTCTCTAGTGGCTTTTGTAGAATGACTTCATACTTTGGAATGGAGAATAATGTGAAAGCAAAGGAAGGAATTAATTGACAACCTTTTTCAAGTCCATCTTATGAGGAACAAGATATTTGACAATAAGTAGCCTAGAAGATCTACCCACTTTTGATTGTGTTGGAAAATTCCTCTTTCTTATAAGATGTATCTGTAGTTCTTGATTAAACTTGATTATGATTTTTATTAATAAAAAAACCCATCAATGTGCCCTAGTTAATCTACACACATATATATAATAGAAACATCTAATTTTCAAATATATGATTTCCTTATTTCACATTCTTGCAAATTTATGAAACTTCATTTGTCCTGATACCATGTTATCTGAAAAGAATTAATAAATTCCTTTCTCTTCTCGTTGTAGCAAGGGCAATTGGGACTTCCGAGAGTATGAGTATGAGAAGGATGAAAAATTCATCAATGGTGCTTCTGGATTTTGTGTGGAGTTGCGGGAAAACTTCCCCATCTCTGAGTGTCCCTTGATTAAAGTCTGGCCAACTGGTGAACCTGATTCATTTGAAGTGGAATTCACTGATTTCCCTCCAGGATCAGTCATTTGCTTCAAGTGAGTTCTTGGTTCCTGCAGTGTTCATCTTCATTTTATTACTGTTTCTCCCTGTTGGTTGGCCCCTGATCCTTGGGTCTGAAATTTTAGACCTTGATATCTTGCCATTTTGCATATGTATTTTCATCCTTTCAATATGTCTCTGTGATGAGGGTTGGTGAATTTTATTTACTATCTCATGATTACTTTTGGATGCAGATATGAAAATTCATCTTGAAAATGCTATCAGTTTGGCCAGGATTAAGAAGGACTTAATTTCTTTTTTCAGAGTTCTCCTTCACAAAGATGCAAGAAATGCAGTAGGGGATTTGCGTGGGCTCTTGTCTCAGCTTGGCTATTCACAACGGGCTGGAGATGAGTCTGAAACACAAGAGCTGCAAAACATCATTGCACAGCTTTCCTTGGCTGACCTGAACCATGTCCTCTATCGCTGTGATGCTGAGGAGCAAGATCTTGGATATGGAGGGGGTGCTTATGTCATTCATCACATTGGAGCTTTTGAGTATTGTGGCCTCCAAGGTCAGACTTCTCCTTTCTTCCTTCTCTTTTAGGCCTCATTTTCACTGTTTTCATTCCCACATGAGAGTTGAAGTTTAGTCATCTAGAATTGTCTCTATATCATAATATACAGGGTGGCCCAGAAGTAATAGGGCAGTTAGTGGTACAATCACAGTCACTACAATTTTATCATTATTTTATAATTTATAATTATAATTATTATTTTGATTATTAATTTATATTTATTTTAATTTCATAATCACTAAACATAAAGGTTGCAAGTAAAAATTGTAGTGACTGCTGATTGTACCACTAACTGTCCTATTACTTCTGGGCCACCCTGTATATCTCCTTGGGTGAAATGCACTACATCACTTTAGGAGCTAAGCTGATCTGATTCCAGGCTTATATCTTTGGTCTTTTTCAGACCATTGAACATTTTGTAAATAGACACAGAATTCTATTCTCACAGCTGATGACTACATTGAATCAAATTCTGTTATTAGACATCCTGCTGGAGTTTTCCTCTCCTTTCCAAAAATTCCTAGGACATAGACTTTGCATTTTCTGGCTGAAATGAGTTGCTTACCTCCTTTTGGTATGAAATAAGTATATTTTACAAGCTTGTGCTTCTGTCATTCTTTATGGCAGCATCTGCATTCAATAATGTAAGCATGGCAGGATGCCAAATGCCATTAATTTTGAAATATAACCACAAGTTCCTTCTTCCCCCAGCCAAAACAATGCAGATGCGGTTTTATATTTCTCATAAATTGGCATGAAAAAGTTGACACTGAATATCAAATAATGACTTGTTGGCCTCCTGCCCATTCATTTTCCAAAATCTGGCTGATGTGTATGAGATCATTAGCCAGTCATCAGCTCTTTAGCCAAAGACCACCATCAGTGCAATCCTACTTTCAGCTCTTGATTTTATATTGGTCCACATTTTTCAAGAGCATTTGGATGTATAACTATTTTTGGGCTTTATGACAAGAATCAACTTTATTATGCCTTTTCATGCTCACCAGGGTTGATGACATGTATGGGGAAGATACGATTGGAAAATGACTTGGGACATCCTTTATGTGGCAATCTTCGGGATGGAAACTGGCTCATGGGTAAGAACTGAATTGGAGAATCTAGAATGCTTTGGATTACATACTGTTTCCAATTATTATAGGGATGCTCCAAATGCTCTTTTATTCTCGATCAGTAGTTATGGTACTTCAGTCCATAATATCATTTTGCTGTTGTCATGAAATCTTATTCAAATCAGAATATTGCTTTGCTGAAATTTATATGCTGGTTTATTCCCTGTGGTTGTTCATTTTTGCCACCAATGCAAGTTTAAATTCTTATTCTTCTCTGGAGCTCACATGTATGGCATTTGGAGCATCATAATTTCTTCTATGATCCTTGCAATATTAAAACATTCAACATGAACAAAATATTAGAGCAGTAATGGGTGCAGTTGAACTCCTTTGGCAGATTATGTGACCAGGCGCCTGAAACAGTACCGGGGAACAGAGGCGCTTGGACTCTGGGTGGAGAGGATCTTCAAACCTCTGAAGTGTCTTCCTCGTTACCTCATCCCATCCTACTTTGATGCCATCCTTCTTGGATTGTATAATCTCTGCTTGAAGCAGATCTGGTCTTGTATGTCCCTGTGCGTAATAAACACTTTTACCTTGCTTGGCTTTCTTTGCAACATATTACATGGGATTCTGATTGATTGTGCTGGCGATTTTTTACATTTTTATCATGCAGATTTGTTGGAGAAGGGTCAGATTTTGTGAAGGCCGTGGCACTTGGATCAGTGCAGATGGGTGGGATTGTGCACTCTGCCCCTCTTCCTCCTCTTTCTGGCAAGCTTCCTCTAGGACAAACTGAACGTACCCTGACTCTTGCTGCTGGCAAGTGATTCCTCTCCCATTCATGTGACAAAGTTTTCTTACATTCAAAGGAAGTACTTTCTTGTTATATGTGACATAGGATAGTCATGTTTCTCATGTTCAAGCATAGAACAACTGGATGGGTTGAGTCAATAAGCATGTACCTCCTATTTGCCATTGTCGCTACTCAGTCTTTCTATTGCCTAATTGGAAGGAAAAATTGAACTTTGTCTCTCTTTCATATTTCTATGCTGCCAGCACTAAATTCATTCAGATGAAGCTCTAACAGAGTAGTAAGTACTTTTATGAACATGGCATATTTTATCTAAACTCTGGTGCTGCTGCCATGTTCCCCTCCAGTTTCAGTCAACTTGGCAGAACTAGCAAGACTAAATCATGTTAATTTTTCTCCTCATAATATGAAAATTAATTGTTTGAGCCTATTTGGTTGTAATGCTAGTAGATATTTTAATTCATTATTTTTTATGGAAAAAATGAATGAAAGCACTTGAGAGTTGACATGCTTCAAATGAAGATTTGCCTACTTTTGCATTTTCATGACTGGTTTATGCATCTGCCCCTCCATGAACTTACAGGCATAACAGGTGTCAGTTTGTGTGAAAAGTTTAATTTCTCAGTACATGAGGGTATTCTTGCATACATGGCTTGGTTGCAGCTCTAGCTGCCCTGAGACCCAAATCAATTTGAAGTAAATATATGCTTTTAATTCAAGCAATATCCATCAATGGCACACCATTACTGGAGAGTTTCCATGTTGTTTTATGATGGCAGCCTTCAATTGATTGGCATCTGTTTTTCCTCTTCTTAAGAAAGCAATCTTATTCCAGGATTACCTCATTTTGCCACTCAATGGATGCGCACTTGGGGTCGTGACACCTTTATTGCTCTTCGAGGGCTCTTCCTCCTCACTGGCCGTTTCCAAGAGGCTCGGTAAGATCTGGCCTGTGATTCTATGGTTATTTGTATTTACAGTACATTTGTGTTTTCTTGTAGTTCTTAAATTGCACTGCAAATATCAATTTGCAGTGTGACCTCAGTGACAAGATTTCCTTACCATACTCAAATGTAATGTGATCAAGGTGTGAATGATGTAGGGCTCTGATCTTGGCATATGGGGGATGCCTGAGGCATGGATTGATCCCAAATCTCCTTTCTGGAGGATCTCATGCACGTTACAACTGTCGAGATGCCATCTGGTGGTGGCTTCAGTGCATCCAAGATTACACCAAGCTCTCTTCTCATGGGATCGGTATACTTGAAGATCCTGTCCTTCGGCTCTACCCCACTGATGATTCACCACCTCTCAAGTCTGGCAATGTTGTAAGTTGAAGTTGGTTTTTTTCATGTTTTCAGGTCCTGTAGTCAATGTGCTGGTTGAAGCCTATTTCTTGCCAGTTTTTTTAATTATACATGACTTGTTCTATTTCTAAATAGGAGCAGCCATTGCATGATGTGATTCAAGAGGCCCTGCAGAGGCACTTCCAGGGAATGGCATTCCGGGAAAGGAATTCAGGCATGCAGCTGGACATGCAGATGACCTCTGAGGGATTCAATGTTGCATTTGGCACCGATTATGAAACAGGTTAGTCTCCTTCCACAAAATGTGCTATGATGATTGTCTTTTGTAAATGGCTCTTCATAACATGTGGCACATGATAAAAAATTATGTGAAGCATCTTGGATTTTTCAGGCTTCATATTTGGTGGGAATGTGCACAACTGTGGGACATGGATGGACAAGATGGGAAGTTCAGAAAAAGCTGGGAACAAGGGAAAGCCTGCCTCACCACGGGATGGGAGTGCAGTGGAGCTGATTGGCCTCTCAAAGTCGACCTTGCGCTGGCTCAAGGAACTTCATCAGGCTGGCAAATATCCTTATGAGGGAGTGAAATCTGCTCCTCCATCAGGTGAGCTCTTTGACACATGCATGGGTGTTGGATTGGGTAGAAGTCACTGAAATGATATTGGATGGAAGGTTTTTGCAAATTCATGTAACAATTTCTTACAGCAGGTCTATCACATAAATGGAAAAAGAATCAGGACATTCAGGGTGAGTCAACATAATCTCATCTTGAACTACACTGTATCTGTCCTCATACTCAATGTACATACAATACAAAGTGAATTTGAATGAAATGTACATATATACATACTAGCTAAAACCAGAACTGGGAGAAGCTTCTCTGCAACACTGACCCCTGTGGATGTCTGTAGTGCATAATAGAGGATTATATTGGTCTTGTTTTGTTTTCGGCATAATTTCTTGTGGTTTTAACTTTGGTAGTGGCTTTTACTTCAAAACTTGTTTTTATCTGTAATGGTTCTGGGCTTTGTGCATTAGGAAATTCATGGCATTTCATTATGTCTGCATGAGTTAGGGCATTGAGTTTGGTGTTTTAACTTATTGACACTGGGAACTGTAATATTACGTTTTTAAACCCATAGTGTTCTGGAGTCACTGGGTGTGAATGTGTTAAGAGAGCAAAGTTCTTATTATGGGTTTGGTTGCAGTTAACTCTGCATAATGGAATACTCCAGGGACCAGTGAACTTTATTTTTTAATTTGGAGTATTCCAATAACTGAATCTGGTGTACTTCGTTTCTCAATCTCTTTACTTTTGACTTCATTTGTACCAATCCCAACCAAATATTTCTGCACCCATTTTAGCATACTTTCAGCATCTGTCTTACATACTTAACCCTTCACTGCACATATTTTTATTTTTTCCAACTATTAATACAGAACTCTTTTCTTTATTGTGTAAGTGATTTACAAAATATTCTAACTTTGAAAAACACAAATTTTGATTGTATTATGTATTAAATGGCACAAAACATTTAACTGTCATGGATGTATTTGCTTGTAAAGCTATGAATGCTGCGGTCAGAAAACAACTAGGCTCGCAATTGAATGCAATATAAAGTAATCAGAGGCTGCCAACAAAATATGGCCTCTGAATTCTGCAATAAGTTAACATGAGCATGTACATGTCCTAATGTTTATTCACTGTAGGATTCAGTGAAACAATTCTCTTTTGGACACCACACTTTTCACAACAAATGAAACTTAGGCCTTTGCAGCCTGGCATCTTGCATCTTTGGCAAGTTTCCTATTTGGATCAATGGTCTGCTTCAGGCCTGCCTGCATGATGGAATGGTTCCATGTGCAGTGTCTCGCATATGGTAAATACAATTTTTTTCTTAATTACAGATCCATTTACTGTCCCCCTGTAAATCAGCGGGTATACATTATCTAGAAAATATATTTTGGTCATTGATATTTTTTTTGTCATTCAACAGCATCAAAATAACCTCACAGTGAATGATTCATGTATTTCCAGTGGAACTATCAAACCAGGTGACTACTGCTACTGGCATCAACATAGCTATTGTGAAGCAACATTGTTTCAGTATAACCAACATCTTCCCACTCCACTCTAAATGGTCAGGGATTTCACAAGTGTGAAAAGGCACTGAGTTCACACTTCAGCTTTTTGCAAAGTTGATAGACTTCTTGAGTAATTTGTATCATATGAAGGGTTACCGGTGAACTTCAGCTTATTTTGGGCTGGGAAATTTCCAATATTGTTATAGCCCTGCTTTGTTGCAATGAGAAATGATGTGAGGAAGTTGACATAAATTTTGCCTGGATATTTATACAGTTTTAGATGAACAGTTATAGATGTTGTGTTGCAAGTAAAAGTTGGTCTGAAAAAGAAAGACAATGTTATGACTCAAGTTCGTGGTGCCAGTTGCAGCAGGAAAAGTGTGAAAAGAACCTTTGGAATGCTGTCTGAATGTGACAGGTAGTGTCTGAGGTGGACTCTTGAAGAGATGGAATGAAAAGAAAGCATTGAAGATGTGTGTGCAAAATAAAAAATTGATATGAGGGAATGAGGGGCTTGCAAGTTGAAGGTTGAAATTAATCAGAAGCAGTGGGAGTCCAATAAAAAGGGAATGACAGAGCTAATGAGAGTGGGAAAAACCTCCAGATGACTCTGGCAGGTGGAAGGGCATCCAAAGTGGACCATGTAGGGATAAATTAAATAGAAGGATATTGGCAGGGATGGTGACTGCTGCTGAGTTTTTCTTTACTTTTCTATTGTTTTTAATAGATGTAGGTGGAGGTGTTAGTAAAATCCCATGAATTGAGGTAATTGTGAACAGAGAAGGGTACTTTAGCATTGGAATATGTATCAAGGTGTTGGGAGGAAATGCAGCTGTCACAGAAGGAGATTAACCCACACCTTAGAGTGACCTTATTTTTCTTCCTCTGATTCCACTTCTCCTGTTTATTTTATTTATTTATTTTTTTAATATAGAACTAAAGATTCAATCTTGAGTCTAGCAAATGGACCTGAGATGTACTGAATAAGTTATGAACTTAGCAACTAACCTATGTCAGACTCAACTGAGCATGTTTTTATGCTATGCACAAACTAGAGCTAATTTTGGGGGCTAATTTGGACTTTGGAAAACTTCAAAACTTGTTTACTTTTTGCTTGGGGGTTATCTTAGAAATCTGGAAAGCTTGACAGTGAAGGTATGAGATTCCAAGAGACAGTGCATTTAAGTATTTAACATGTGAACCCATTCCAGGTGAAGTGACTGCCTGGTCCTGGAAGGAGTGGGAAGAATGCATTGGGAAGAATTTTGAAAAGTATTTCTGGATCAACACAACCCCAGTGCCAGAGAATGAACCCAAACCAGAATTGATCAACAGGCGAGGGATTTACAAAGATTCATTAAATGCAACTCAACCCTGGGCTGATTACCAATTGAGATGCAACTTCCCAATTGCTATGGTGGTGGTGAGTGAAGTTCACTGAAAGATATCTCCTTCTCTTGTTTTGTAGGATATCAGATGATATAGTGATGGGGCAACAGAATCTTGTATTTCATTTCAGCTTTACTGGCTGTAACCTTATTGTGAAATGTTCTCTGCCTTTATAAATAGCACAAATGTTTTTGGTCATGTTGGTCACAAAGCTGCCTTACTTGAACTCTTAGAACATGCAATGGTGGTTGTGGATGCCATTGGTGGTCATTCTAGTCTGTAAGATAAATAGGGGTTAGAGTATTTTTTTTAATATAAGAAATATATCAAAGTGACCACAAAGATGTCTATTTTAATTGAATATATCAATTTAATTATTACACACCACGCAGAACAACATATAATTTATTTTCTTCAACATGTCAGAAAAAAATAAACATAACTTATGTTACAACCCTATACTTGACATAAAGCATGCAACCAGTGAAATTTGTTGGCTTTCTTTCAGTTGATTCTGACTTCTTTTTTTCTCTTGCAGGCACCAGAAATGTTTGACCCAAACCATGCATGGACTGCATTGGACATGGCTGAGAAAATATTGCTTGGTCCTTTGGGCATGAAGACCTTGGATCCCTCTGATTGGGCATATAGAGGCCATTATAACAATGCAGATGATTCCAATGATTCTTCAATAGCCAAGGGATTTAATTATCATCAAGGACCTGTGAGTAAACTCTTTCATTACTATCATCACCGTTGTATGAGCTGCAGTCTTGTCCCAGTCACTATCCTCATCCATCTGATCCTTAGAAGTTATTTACAAAAGAAATTGAGTGGAAGCCATTGTGTACTTGAATATCATATTGTTAATGGAGGAAGAAGATATGCAGTCTTTTGCACTGTCCTAGTTGTTTCTATGTATAATAAAGGTATATGTTGACTTTGATCCATCTTCTCATGCCATTCTTCTGCAATCTGCCAAAAAAAAAAACCTTTCCAGGTTTATGATGCTTCTGAAAGAAAAATACCCTCTACCTTTCTGAGTTCTCTCTCATCTTCATCCTCCATGAAATATCCCATGAGACTCCCTTCCTCCAACTTAAAATTAAGAACTCTAAAACTATAGTAGAAACTTGGACTGGAACAAAGCTAGTTTCATTTTTTTCTCATTCTAAAGGAAAAGCTGAGTTCTGTGAAGATGCCATTTTGTAGTCTTAAACATCTTTTCACTGAGGTGGGACTTGACTTCAGATAAAATCCTGTTAGTATTTTGTTACAATCCTTTACAGAGTCTGACTTGATGTGGTATTGGTTTGCCTATAATTCAGGAATGGTTGTGGCCAGTTGGATATTTCTTGAGAGCAAAACTTCACTTTGCCCAAGTACTTGGAGGATCCCTGGTTGAAGAGACAAAGGGGTTTGTGAAGTCTGTCCTCTCACATCACTTCATCGAGGTCACAACATCTCAGTGGCGTGGTCTCCCTGAGCTTACCAATGCCAATGGTGCTGTGTGCCATGACTCCTGTAGGACACAGGCATGGAGCATGTCCACCATCTTGGAGGTCTGACATCTCCTTTCTCTCTTTTCTACTACTGGGAAGTGTCCTTATGAGAGTTATATCAGCATTTGTGTCTGTCTATAGCCAAAAACTTTTCCTCCCCATTTCATGACAAGGAATATGAGCTTACACAGGAAGTTTAATGTGCAAACCCTACCAATTTAACCAAACACAAACCACTGTGGTTTAAACTTACAACTTACAGTGCTTTCAACAAGTCTTGGAATTGAAGTAAATTTAAAATTGGCATGACTGAGTTTTCATATGCCAAAAGGGGGATAGCTTGGCTGTTCAAGGAAATCAATGCAACAATGCATCAGCAATCCGTCAGCCAAATTTTTCCACATTCCACTTTTTTTTGTTTATGAATACTTTGACCATTGCTCTGCACCTCATGGAAGACTCTACACTTCCTCTTGGTTTTCATCCGTTGCTTATTTTATGGGATAGCCATGTCTTTCTTTTGAAACAAATAGGACAAATTCAAGTTAAGAAGAGTTTTCAAAAGATGCCAGCCTGACATTGGTAATTAGTTTAATTTTGCTCATGGGAAGAGTGCTAAAGTTCTTGTTTCAGTTTTGCTGTTTCTCAGTCAGGCATGGTTTATTTTATATACATCCCTCAAACTGTGAAATTGCTGTTCCAGCCATATAGGGTATGGAGCTTAAACCTCAGCTATGTATTGCAAGCTGCAAAATACTTTATATGGTTTAGAATATGGGACCTCCCCATTCTCATTTGCAGGTCCTGCATGCTCTAAATGCCATGAGTGCAAAGGGTCAATGAAGAAATGAGATGCAATAGAAGACTTCTCATCTGCATCTGCTTGGCTTCTGTGCTATGTTCCCCGTGCCCACCTTTGTTCTGTCCAGTTTTGATGTCCTTGAAGATTGTAGCTCTTAGTGGAGGCTCTCTGTTCCCTTGATAAGCTTTCAAGCTTAATTTCAAGGAAGAGCGTGATTCATGAGTTTGCAATGAAATGGACCACAGAAAATTGAGGAGGATGGAGAACTAACACAATAAGTCACATGCACCCTATTGCATCAAACTTGACCTCAATGTAAGTCGTTAACTGTGTCCTGTCAAAACCCACTGGGTGCACTTTATTTTCATGGATTCCCATTAGCTATATCTGGTGGATGTTACTGAATATTTGGATAATGTATGAGTGGGATTTGAACCCTGTTCATTTGTCAACCACTAAGAGGGTCACATAGCCTACAGTGTTTTAACATAGAATTTACTTGTTACTTCACTGCCAAGTGATGTTGATGCAGATATTTTTTTGGTCCTGTATGCATTTATCCATTCATTTGTTTTATTTTCAGTTATTTTATCCAATTTTTTTTACTTATACCATAGAGCTTTCTATTAGCGATTTTCAGTTTTCATCACTTTTCACTGTAGGTAGATGAGGTTTAAACCTTCAGTGTTGAGAGCATATTATGGGAACTTTGAAGAAAATGAGCTTTAGGAAGCAGTAGTGGAACCTTAGTGCAATATTGCATGTCATATCAAAGTTTTTTTTTCACATTTGTAGATCATCTTGAGATGTTTTATCTTGAGGTTTTTTTTTCGGATTTGTCGATGGTGCTACCTGGTGCATAATAGGAAGCGAATCTGAATCTCTGTTTAATAGAGAATTTATGAATAAATATTAGTCCATCATTGTCATGAACACTTCTCCTGCCCTCATTTGACTTTAGGTGTAAAGGAGTCATGGAGGTTATGGTTGCCGAATACCTTAAATCTCATGGAAGAATTTTGTATAGTGGGGGAAGGGGGTGGATGTGAGGGTGCTATCTGCAGCATCCTAGTGCAGATGCCTCCATCATTAACCGTTTGAGGAGTAAGAGTATTTATGGGCTGACGCTATCCTGCCTTCCATATATTCACTATGGGAGATGTTGTAGGTGTTTTTAAAAAAAAATCCCACTCCTCAAAGGGTCCAGTGCAAGTTTGTCGGTTTTTCAGCTTGTGCTGTAATATCGGCTCATGTAGAGAATCTATTTTCATCAATTGAGCATTATCACCCCTATCGTCAATCCATCAGTGTTAGGAGAAATTATCATAAGTGGCAAGCAATATATGATCACAAATTCTTGCATCAGAGGTGACAAGAAAGGAGTCTCTGGTGCAGGAGTGAAGAAGGCAAAGGTATATCAAACTTTGAAATAAGCTTCCATAAGGAGAGAAACACGACACGTTTGTACCTTGGACACAGTAGGCATTTTCTCGAGTGATAAATTTACAAACACTACAAGCATAAATTTCGCAACATATTTTTGCGTGACTTCCCTTTCCCTTCCACAAGAGACTCCCATGGAAGAATCATCATCGAACAGCCTTCAGCATTCCATCGAAGGATGTGAAGCCATGGTACTCCTGTTTTCATCTTTTTTCTCCCGTCTTGTTTTCATACCGTGCACGTACACCACTCTCTCCTGGATAGTTCCCGTATCCCCTGTCCAGAATGAGATCGCCGTCTTGAATTGCGACAGAAGGACCATCTCTGGTGAGACCTGGGCCAACCCTTCCTATTTTAGCGTTCTAAGGTAGAAACACTAGGGATTTTTGGATATCTGCTCGAAGACAAGAGTTGCGACGACACTCTCCTGCATCAACCAGTTCTCGCGGGTCGGCATCGCGTCACTCGCTTGCTCCTACCAGCTTGAATTCACCTCGAATTGAAAGTGAAATTTTTGAAAGTTTTATTCTCCAGGACAGATTGGGGAACTCCTTTCTTTGGTCTGAGCTCGACTTTCAGCATGCCACAAATATTTAATCAGAATTTGCTGGAAATGATGTGCCAGAGTGCCTCACTGCAGTTCTTTTTTAATTGTTAAGGCTTTTAACCCTAATCCGGGCAAGGTGAGTCCGCTGGACTCACTACGACATATTTCGGTCTATTACTGTCATTATTTTTTTCGTAGAAAAATGAGCTTTCGTGACTTTGTCACCTTGTTCGTGCTCTTCAAAAATACAAAGAAATTTTTGTTGTGCGGCTTTTTGTTTACCGTAACCGCAGTAAACGGCCTTATTTTACATGTGAGTCTGACAGACTCACCTTGCCCGGAATAGGTTGTAAAAAAGCTTGCCCGGATGAGGGTTAAAGGGATTAGTGTAAAGACCCACAATGAAGTAAAGGGAATCCCCTTAACACCAATTCCGAACTAGGATTAAGATGGCCTTTCGTGTTTAACCTGCTGTAATATGGTCGCAAAACACCGGAAAACATGGTGTTACACTAACACCGTAAGGTGAGTTAAAATTCGGTGTTAAGGAGTGGAATTGTGTTACGCGGAACACTAACAAGAAACACCAATACCGAATTAGAACTCGTCCATTGTGTGATCTGAATTTAATGATTGATTTCACTGTGTATGACCGGATAAAAGTTAAGATACTGTACACGAGTCCATTTTACAGGTGCATCCCACCAGCCAAACTAAGTAAGCCCTCTAAACTCAACATGAAATTCTGAAATCAGCAGATGTAGTTCATTATCGATAGATTCTCTTTTCAATTGCAAGAGCAGAGCCTTTCAATGCTTGGTGTTTTTTTCCTAAATGGGAAATAGTTTTGAAACAGGGATCAATCCTTTCATTTTTGCAACACTATTACTTTACCAGTGGCATCATGGAGGAGTAGAAGGTAATGTCCCACCAGGAGAACAGAGTCTCAAGTGGAATGAAGCCTTGGACCTGGAATTTGGTTCATACATTTTTTTTTTGTTAACAGGCAAGGGCTCCAGCCATATCCAGATTTCCCCCCCTCTTATTGTAGGGTATGGCACTGTATTGTGCTACCTTCCAAAGCAGAAGAGACTTTTAAACACGAGTGTACCTCCCCAGCTTCCAGACAGCTGTTAGCAAAATGATATAGTGAAAAAATATAACATTTTATTGTGCAAAATATCACCTTCCTGTCATGTTTCCCATATAAAATATTCGTTAAAAAATATCCAAAGCATTCAGAACATAGCATCACCTTAGTAGTACCATATTCCCAAAAAGTTATAGGAAATGCACTAGCAATGAGAAGAAAAGAACACATCACCAGAATGACCTTATGATGTATGAAATGCATGAAAGGAACAATAATTCATTTTAGTACTTTGCTTCAATAGTTGCATGGAGAAAATGAGACCAACAACCAACAAATTTTATGTTTCTCATGGCCTCCTTGAGAAATGCTAACTTTTGCTTTTAGTGCACCACATTTATACAGAAAATCTTGCACCTTAAACCTAACAGCCATGGTAACCTAATCTGTTTAACACTTTGAGCCCTGTACCTATCATATGATAGCTTGAGCTCTCAGTGCATACAAATTTTGGGGACTGAAGGTGTTACATGAGACAAAATCAGCTCCATGCTGCTGTCAAAAATACAAGTAAATAAAATATAAAATAAAAAGTAAAAAGAATCACTCCTTAGATATGATTGATTCTCAGGCATTTCCCAGCCTTGCCCTCCACAAGGGGTACATGTTTCTTTCATTCCAGTTTCTGTTCAAGATATCTATTGCTAAAGCTATTTAGTGAGATACAATAAACAATCAAGTAACAAGATGCCTGCAGTTCAGGTCATGGATGCACCATGATACAAAAGCCCCTATCTTAGCTTTCTTCCTCCCTTTCAAACCCATTTGTAAAACCTCCTAAAGGGCCCTTCCAATATCCTATAATGCCATATGAGAGATCAATTCAGCCCAAGAAATACTACCAAAGCTCATCCATCACCATGAGGGTTCTAATTTTCCCACATCTAAAGATGAAGTGCTACTGATTTCTGGCTTAGCCTTGTATGATGCTTCATGAAAGTCATGGCTATCTGAATAGGAACATTTTGCATTGCTTCTTGATGCATGACCAAGCACAAATTCTGTTAACATACTTTCAGCCAAGGCAGGTCCTAACTCTGAAGGACTAACAGAAAGCAATGAACATTTTGAATCTGAAACACCCATTTCAGAATTTAAACAAGAAGTCAATGTTTCAAGTTCATACTTGCCATCACACCAAAATGAGGTTTTGAGACCAACACCAGCTAGTGAATGCCAACTTTAAGTTATCCTGTGTTATTGTTAACTGAAGGGGATTAAGGGAGTCAGCTACAGCTAAATAAAATTACATGATAAAATTATGGGGGGAAAAAACCTTGAGTAGCTACTATACTAAGTATGACATGTACCAACTTTGGTTAATTTACAGTTGCCAATTACAAAGGTAATTTTATTTTTCTCAATTTCATTTGTGATTTTCCAACAAGATTTAAACTCCATAAATAAACATCTCCATAAGTTTTATGCATGCACTCATAAATAATATAATTTTGAAACTTTTAAACAATTTTTACAAGTATTACTTATTATTAATTAGTTTATTATAGCTATGTATTATATATGAAAAATGTAATATAGAAAAATCAGTTATCTACAGGGTGTTCCTAAATTATCTTTCCAATTTTGAACATAAATACTTAAAAAACTAATAGGCATACAAAAATGCTATTTGCACCCTCTTGTAGTACAACTCAAAGAGTTTTTATTTACAGTGTTTTCTTCCACGTGGCGCCCCAGTGAGTAGAGTAGCAATGAAAAACGAAAAATGGTAACTGTGCAAGAGAAGGCTCAATGCGTTGTGTGGCTTGCAGAGATCATGTCAATGACTGTGGTGCAGCATAATTACAGACGGCAGTATGGGAGGGAACCACCGTCGAAACAAACTATCTGGGAGTGGTTGAAGAAATTCTTGGAGACAGGCAGTGTGTTACAGCGACCAGGAGGTGGACTGGCCTCTGTCAGTGATGAGCGTGTTGAACAAGCACACGAATAATTTTAGCGCAGCTCGTGAAATTCACCTCGGTGTGCTTCACGAGAACTTAACTTACCAACAACAGCCCTGCACCACATCATTCACAAGTGGCTTCATCTGTATGCCTACAAACTGCAGTTGGTGCAGGCACTGCAGCCAAATGACAGACCACAGTGCATAACATTCAGTGTGAACCTGCTTGACCACATAGACAAAAACAACAAATTCTATTAGATGGGCTGAGAGCCACTAATGATGCACAAGTGGAAGTCTACTGACATGTCAATAAAAACTCTTTGAGTTGTACTACAAGCTGGTGCAAATTGCATTTTTGTATGTCTATTAGTTTTTTTTATATATTTCTGTTTGAAATTGGAAAGATAATTTAGGAACACCCTGTAAAAAGGCAGAGCATCAATCAACATGCCTACTAAATTTCACCTTTCTATCTGACAAAATAACAGGAGACAGACTCGAAGTGAAAGAAACTGCCAAACAGAAAATGAGATGTTTTTGAAATATGTTTTGTTCTGAAGAAGATATAATTTTTGAAGCCATTCAACCATTTCCTGAAAATAAGCTTTTTAATCATTTTTGGAGATTTTTAGGTTGCAGGCAACTGATGCCCTTAAAATACAATGACTTAATTTGCAAAAGCCAGTCCTACATTTCCACCATGGGTTTACCCAAAGTCAATACTGTACTCCAATCATGTGCAAATTAGCTTTTCCTCTGAGCAAGAAAGAGGGTACACCTGGAAATAACCTAATATTCCAATGTTGATTGTTTCCTTGAATCTTATCTACAATCAGTACAATGCAACCACAATGCAGGGAAGAGAAAACAAAAGACATGGGAAATGTTATGAATACTGGGATGTTTAAAGACATAAGTTAGTCCTTGTGAACTACAGCGGGTAGGAAAATGACATCATGGGCCTCTTCTGGTTAAGAAGAAGCCATCAAATAACATCTTGCTACACATTTTAAAAAGTGAAATTGTTGTCCCCTTGTAGAAAAGGTATAGAGTAAATGCATGAGAATCAACTGAAATTGCATGGACTATTCCTTCAAGTAACTAATTATGACAGGGAGGCAGTCTCTCAAAAGAGAATAATAAATACCTGATTCCAAAATAAAATAAAATAATAAAAATAAACCTCAACACAACAAAAAATATCATCATGCTGTCATCTTGGTTTGCACATGTCAACTGTCAACTGTCAGATCACTAGTAAGCAAGACTCCTTTTCAATGTGTAAAAAAATCAATCACATGCATCCATTCATGCAGTCTCATTCAAAGGGTGGATGAGGTTGATGAGGCAGGTTGTTGTCAAATCGTTGAAGCCTGGGAAGAGAAATGTCACAGATGCACTCACAAATGAATGACCTCTACCCATAACTCAACTTTCATTGCATGCAGGAACATTTTTAACAACTTACAAGGAAATACTTAGTCCTGAGTTGGCCTCAGTGTATCCATAGGAGATTTCAAATGATATCAGGTGCATACATTTTTAAATTCACTTAATTTCTTATTGGAGTGTTTCGGCAAAGCCATAGTATGCCCCTCAACTTATTACATTATCCTCATGAGAATATTTATAATAAAAAAAGCATGAGAAACTATAAAATACCAGGGAAGTCATGAAGTAAAAATGTCATACAATGGTTGCATAGTTCCATTCATCTATGGTTTGTCAGGTAACCACTCTAATAAGGCAGATTGGGGGAATCTGAATGTCCTATCACTGTAGAAATAAAACACAATAAATGTTTGTAAGTCCTATCTATTTGAGCAAAAGACATACATAGATAGCAATGCAAGGTAAATGCAATTCAGTCTTGACTCACTCTTTGTTTCACTGGCTGACTTGGAAAGATCAAAAATAAGAAAAGCTGACAACCAGCCAGGATCACTCCTATGAGGTTTGGTATCTGGAAAAAAAAAAAATTCAATGACAATGTATCTATGATAAACACTGGATTAAAGGTTTTCTTCAATTTAAAAAAAAGTCAGCAAGCATGGTGCAGCAAAAATACCTGAACAAATGCATTTTCGATAATGATTCCATAAAGGAGCCATTGTCCAGCAACCACAAAGGTCATAAAGACGAGTGAGAATGGTAGAGCAGCAGTGCTCTTCGTCCGAATCACTTCAGCCTAGGAACAAATTGTAGTTTTGATTTTGGATGAGGTTACAAGTGATTTCCCATAGGTTACCACAAATTTGCTATCAATAGCAAAGGAAACAGAGATGCTTACTAGAGACAGCAGAGGAGATGCAACAAAAAGAAATGTGGAAGCACATGAAACGAAACCAAGCCTATACAAGGCCACTTCGATATCTGTCTCTACAAAATCCACATAGATCAGAATGGCAGTGTAGCATGTCAACAGGAAAAGGAAATATCTCAGAAGCTGATTCTGTAAATACAAAAGCAAGAACATGAAAAATTGTCCCACAAATAGTATTAATACTTGAAATCCAGTTAAGGGGCAAGCCATCTCACTCTCTTTGTGGAATATATGAAGTAGACCATGAAGTATGAAGCATTTAGGACCAAACCAATGGAATTAACATTGATCATGGTGGCATCACGTAGAAACAAGCCATATCGGAGCCAGAGGGCCGTCCCTATGCATGCGGCCAGAAATGGGAATGGAGATGTCACTGCAGAATTTTTCTCACGTATCACCTTCATGCAGATTGGGCTGAAGAGGGAAATTGAGAGTTGTATTTGCAATTAATAAAGTCATAAGTCTCTACCTATCCAAAAGTTCTCTGCCCATTCATTGATGGAGAATCAGAGAGGGCATAGAAAGAGTAACTCACATCCCAGTCAGAAATTGTATGATGGTGGAGATCAAAGCAGTGAGGGCCAGATTGTCTTTGTAATCTGCCAAATTCATTTTTTATTTTGCATGGACTAGGCTCAACTGAGGCAAATTTCGGGGCTAATGGCATCTGCTGTCAAAGGAGGGCTCATATGGAGGAAATAAAAGGAAGCCAGTTACAAATATCACCTTGCAACAAGTAGGACAAATGGCATTCATGGGAGCAACAATATGACTATGTAGAGTATCCCAAAAGTCAGGAATTAGAGGAATATAGCATACAGATCATTTCCAATCTAGTGTTTAGAACTTATCCACCTATCTGATAGAAAATTGTAGTGTTAAATTTATGTCAATTGCAAAATCTGACCAAAGTGACCCAGTGATGTGACAATGCAACACTGTGATTAAAATTGTCTCACAAGCCTTCTGCAACTGCTGGAATAAATGCTAAGATTCACAATCTCTCCAAGAACATGAACAGTGATTTGCAAACTGCTATTTATTGTTCAAATAGTGGGAATCTCACTCATTATGTAGTGCACAATAGCTGAACAAATGCAACTGCAGAACATGTACTATTCAGGCCAAAAGTTACAAGTTCTAGGGAAAAATTAACAAAATTGGTCATTCTGGGTCACTAAACATAGATTGTGATTAACCAATAATGACCTACAATTAACCTACAATGACCAAAATTTTGCTGAAGATTGACTAGTCACAGCCTACAAAGTCCAATATCACCCTCAAACATCTCTTATTTGATTCAACAAAAATATTGTATATATATGAAGAAGCTTACTTTCTTTTTATGTTAGATGATATTTGAGATTCACCTTTGATTTGCCATCCTGGACTACCAAAAGTTTGGATCTTATTTATGAATGACCTAGCTATAGGAATTTTTCTCTGAGACACAAGACACAGCCAATGGAAACAGGCACAGTTACACATCATCAGCAGAGTTTCCATACTGAGGACACATATTTCATTTTTATATATTATATGACACTAGTAGGTAATGGGTTATGAACTTGGCATTCCAGTATAATATCAAGAAGGGTTCCAATCAGTCTAGGCTGGAAATAATCCATATACTACAGTCCTGTGATTCCTGACTATTTGGGACACCCTGTATATTCATGCAAATTTAATTGCATTAACAGAATAACACAATAATGGTGAAACCACACTTAGGCAAGATATAGCTAAAGAACTCCTTTTTTACATAAGAGTTCATGGATTGATGAAGGAACTTTGACTACAAAAGGTTTCAGCATTTGGGTTTTTTTTAATAATAGCAAAAAAAAAGTTTGATTAATAGAGTTAGAATAGTTTCTCAAGCCACTCTTGAAATGAATGTATATTTCAAAATGCAAAGTCCCTAATTTACATGAAATTACAAAGTACATACAAAATAAAAATGATTTACCCCAGGTCAAGAGAATCAGGAGTGGTTGCTCTTGCATACATTTTCATGAAAAAATATTAAGGCTGCTGTTTCATTTGAGACATGCAATTCAAACAGGGATGTTAGCGTTTAACTCTAAGGGCATCATTTCCATTAAAATAAATAAACAAAACAGGGTATAAATAAAAAATTGCTAACTGCATGCAAAAGGGATGTGATTCACATCTTTAAGTTGATATTGCAAGGATTCCAAATTCATTAAAAATTTTTACATGTTCTTCATTCCCCTCTTTCCCTATGTGGGAATCCTGGTAACTATGCCAGAGTTGGGGAGAAATATGATTGTGTGATGAAGCACCGTGCAAAATAACATTGATTAATATCTGGTGTCTACATGGTTAAAGTGGCTATCAGTGGCTATAAAGTGGACAAAATCCAATATTCCACAACTTTGTTGTGAAATATTGGGTTTTTGTCAACTCATAGTCACTTTTTACCCCATTCTTTCAATGCAGACAAGAATCTGGAATTATCCCTGTCTCGGTTAAGAAAAAATTTTTTCCCCTCCTACCCCAACCCCCAGCTCTTGGCCACAAAAAAGGTTTTTCTTAACTGAGACAGGGATAATACCTAAGTATATTTCTATTACATATTTCAATAGGTTTTCAAACAATAAATCATTCATAGGGTTTTTTTTCCAGATAATACTGAAATGCATTTAGCACAAATGGTTCAAGGCACCACCTTTAAAAATAATTATATATTTTCTGAATAGGTCATCCAAATAACACATATGTGGACAAGAGAGATCATCCCCATTTGGCAATTCATCACAACAGGGTTATGGTTCACTTCACAAAATGAGCAAAGCAGAAGTGATTGAGCATGACTTCACAAGCTAATTTCATACACTGTTATAAAAGTTACTAACATCATCAAGCATGGCAAATCTTTTGCACAGAGGGCATTCCTTTTTAATATGTAACCAGTGGTGGATGCAAGAGAGGCCATAGACATGTCCACGAGAGAGCAACCATATGATGGCAGTAGCTATACTGCTCAAAACAGATGATGCACTAATTCTCTTCTGTCCTGTTGGAATCATGTGGTACCAATGCCTGAAAAAATGAGCATTTATCAGACTCATGGATGTAAACCAATCTCATGCAGAAGTACATCTCAAAATCATTAAAAATCACTCTCTAGTCATTAGGTTCAAGCAAACTCTTTTTTATTAACACGAAATTAATCTACAACTTTGACTAATATGGACAGAATAATGTCCCAGGAGAATCCCTGTAGACCCAATACTAAAATTCTCTCATTAAATTAGATATCATTTATCTGAAACGTTACATGATCAGATGATTGGGACCAGAGACCCAATCAGATTTAGAGATGGCATTTTAATACAAATGGTGGATAAATAAATAATAAAAAAAGGCAATCCATGGGAAAGTAAGGCAGTGTTCAAGCTTGTTATCTTGAACCTCAGAGATAATGCAATTGCCTTGCATGAACAAACCATACTGACCTTGAAACCACTGAACACCAAATGAACAGAGCTTTCCTTTTATACAGGGTGTCTCAAAAAAATGTATACACACTTTAATAATACAAAAATATATGTTAAGTAATTCAGAGAGGTACAATGTTCAATGTGTGGAGAAGCAAAGGTTTGAATTGCATGGTTCACTACCACAGATGTTCAAATTGTTCACCGTTAGCATCCAGGCACTGTTGACAGTTGACTGTTGGTGAGGTCTATCAGAACATTGTGCATTACTGTATTAACAATGTTCTGGGAGACCATGCACTGTACCATCAGCATGAATCCTTGAAAGTTCTAGTACATCATGGTGGCATAGTTGCAAGTTCATTTCTCCACCTTTTTTGCACTTCACATGTGTTCTCAGATTTCCAGAATCACTTCAAAATCAACTTACATTGCTCTAAGGTCAAGTGAGCTTGTGTCATCTGGCGTGACACACTGTCTCGTGGGAAAAAATTGCCTGATGACACGCGATCATTCCATTACACATTGTCATCTGTTAGGTACTGTACATGTCACATTAAACATCGTCCCTCTCTTAATTATTTAATATATACTCTTGATTCAAGTGGGTATACATTTTTTTGAGACACCCTGTATTAACTCGATCAGAGTGAGTGTGGTTAATGCCCCTTTTTTGTACTTACAAATGGAACATCCCCTTTAAAAAAATGTATAGGTTGAGCAGTACTCCATCTCACAAGCCTTGTCTCCCATATCCAGTTGAATACCATTGCATCAACTAAGAGATATTTCACAGGGTATGTGTGTGCCCTCTTTCACCTCACTCAACTCATTAAGTTTCACCTCTTGCACATGTACTCCACAGTTGCAGGGTTCCTTTTGGATCTAGTTCATTCTATTGCCATAGGCTCTTTCACACTGCCCATCATTTAAGATACCAATCAAGTACAATGCAAAGGAATTTTAAGGCTGAAGAATGGTACAAACCAGTCAAATGATCAATAGAATCATCTGATCTCCCCCGGGGGTAGATGATGAGGGTGGTGGCAAAATGGCACCTTGTTGCACCTGAAGTGAATCCCTGGGAACCTGCAAAATATCAGTACTATATTACATCAAAACAAAATTTTCAAAGATACTTTTATTGGGAATTTCACACAGTGCAGTCTAAGGCCTGAACATTGAAACCACCTTTAGTAAACAGTCCTTTAAGAATACATGGACTCGTGCATTCAAGCCTAAACAGCCAACTGCTGAAAATGCTTTCCCATGAGACTGAATACAACACTTAAGTAACACAAAGCATTCCTGCACTCAAGTATCAAGAGTAACTCATCTAGTTTTTTTTTTCTGGGACAATAAGAAATACTGCAAATGAGTAGATACATCATTCAAGTCCATGAGGTGAAGAAAATCTGGTAGAGCAAGATCCCCTCAGGAAACCAGTCATAAGTTCAAATTCAGACCCATTCCAACTGGGTAGCAGCTGGAAAGTAGTCAGATCCAGATTGTTCCTAATTGCAATACACTGGTAGAATGAGAATGTTTTTGTTGGTTATTCTTGCTGGAGGTCCATCTACAGAAACAGCTGAATTTCAACTTTAAATTCAGCTGCATTTCAACTGGCAGGTCCTCTATATAAAATTCTAATGGTAAATTTCCAGCTGTAAAGCAACCTGCATCTACCATTTTTTAGCTCTTTGCCAGCTAGAAATGGTCAGAATATACAACTTCTGTCCACCTGAAAAATTCCAGTCAGGATTTCAAACTGGGCCCTACCCTCTCTAGGTAGCATAAGCGTATCACGGATGAAAAAAGTGTGGGTGGCATGGGAACTCTGGGACATTATTATCATGCATCTTTTCCTTTGTATTAATGATTTTTTTTTTGTTGTAAAGTGGGGGCACATGCCATGCCATGCCATGTCGTGCTGTGCCTTGCCTTCATTGAACAATTCCTTCATCAGGTAATTTCAGAAAGAAATACGGTTTCTGTTCCCATCTATCTTCTGAGTTGTCAGTCAAAATGAAGAAGACATTCCTACATGAGTAAGCCAAGTTTTGTCTTGAAATAGCATTACTGATGAAAATACTTGTGAAGGTTCAAGTCTATAATATTGAAACTTTCACCTTATTTTTATCAACATTAATTAAACAATATTTCACTTTCCATGCATAATTCTGAGCTGTGTGACTTGTGTCAAACCCCATACATGTTTCACATATGTTCATATATGTATTGCACTATACGGTCATATATGTCCCATATATGTTGGACTGGTTAAATATATGGCCATTTCATATATGGTCTTTGATTAAATTTTCATGTGGGATGAAGGCATTAATGTGTAATTTTGAAAAAAAGTATGAGGTTGAGAAGCAGCAAGTAGAATGGACTTATCCCTCTCCCCTTCATCACCCCATCAAGACTTCTGCATAAGTAATTATATATACCAAATCAAATATGATGAAGAGAGCTTTTCAGATGTATGGAATTTCAAGAGATGAAAGGAAAAAGAAAGGGCTATATCCAGTCAAGAAGCAAAGGGAGTGCTCAATTTATAATTTCATGCCCAGAGACATCATAGGGTTTCATTTTTTATCCTGATTTGAGACTGACTAGTTTCCATGTAATGTGAAATAAAACATTTTCTTGAGATTGAAGAAGAACCTATTTCTAGTCCATAAGGGACTAGGCTACCTGGGGCAAAGCAAGCATTATACTTTTGCAGGGCTACTTATTTTCCTGAAACACAATGGAGGAGCAAGCTGACAGCAACTAACTTCTTTTAACTAGAGTCAATGCTAATTGTGAGTGTGACCCATCCTACCTGCAACAATCAATCTTGTCAGAAAAGCTGACAGTTTTCCTGATATCCCTGCCCCATGATCAAACCAACCATGGCCTCCTCAGTCCCAAAAGAAATAAAACCCATGGAACTTGGTACATGAACCCTTAAATACCCAGGTCTTACAGGGTTACACCAAAGTTAGGAGCAAAATCCAGCGGTGCACCCAATTTTTTCATAACCCCATGCCTAATCTTGCTGCTCTTCTAAAAGTTAGACTCCTGAGTATTATGCACATGGCAGAAGTCTTACCAATGATCTTTTTCCTGGCAGCCATGGCGTGGTCATGAACGTTGCTTCCTCGACGAGAATGGGGCTGCTGCTCCTCTTCTTGACCTCCTAAACTTCCAACAAACTTTTGAGTTTGGCCTTGCGCTTGTTTTGGGCCTCGCCTAGGCCTAACCAGCGCATCTTGCCTCACCGTAGCCTTGGGCTACGCGACTGGCTCGCGGACAGATGCATCCGAAAGCTGCCATGTATTTTTACCATGCACTTCACGCTTGACACAGAAACGCATCCGTACACGTCATTGGATGTTCCTCCCCCTTGTCACCACGCGGGACCCACGTGGAAGGTACTCGCCCTAGCGGAGATTGAGGAAACTCGTCAGTTCATGTGGATCACTAGGAATTGCATGTCCATGGGTTTTTTTTTTTTTCCACCTGGTTTTTTGGCTGTTTTATCGTCGGAAGACGATACTTGCGATCGTTAAAAAAAAATGTATGATTGAATTTGAGCGCTGTTGTGTGATGGAAGCCCACATGAAACAGATTAGCCTTTTGTTAGAAAAGGTCCAAAAGTGACCGTGTTTAACTGGGCAGACTATAGCTGGTCAGGTGATTCAGACTTACTGGTAAGGAACCTCGGTTGGCAGATGCTACTAAAGAAAACGTTTGCAGGCTAGGCTAGAGTTCTTGGATGGAATGATTTCATCGTATAACCCGTTATCATCTTGTCTAAGCCGTGCTCTTGAACTAAAAAGTCACTTATGGTTTCTATTTGCAAGGCGACAACACGGCCAGCGATGAGAGGTTGTGATGTCTCCTTTCATCAGCTGGCACTGAAACACGATTTCCCCTCTTACTCTACATAGGTGCCAGATATAAATCATTCGTCCAATGCGAACTTTCTCTGGAAGCAAAATGACAAACAGGAAATATATCCAGTATATTGTCATCCCCATAGACGAAAGACTCCTCATGTGAGTCATACGTCTCGTCTTTCTGTGCTCGGAATCTTTAAAATCTGAATTAGAAAATACTGTCCTGTGAGCAGATGTGACGTCAGGAGTAAGATTTTGAGCCCAGGTCAGTCGACTCCAAAAACTCCTAATTTGTCGGAGTTAAACATGTGTGCTCCTATTCCGTTTGTTGTATCTGCCTACCCAAAAAGTGATGTCATTCTTCGTGCATCATCGCTGTTGACGTATGTTAAGCTTCGAATCGTGTTGTCAGCAAAAGCGTTGGTGCTACGGCAATGGCGTATTTTGGCTGAGGGGTCGGGGGGGCAGGGCAACAGCACGGGGGCACCATACCCTACCCTACCGATATCAGGTGGGGAAATTACCTCGTATTACCTCCAAGGGGGCGCCAGGGGGGGGAGCTGCCCCCTCTGTCCCCCGTAAAATACGCCACTGTGCTACGGACAACTTCCAACGGACCAAATTCTTTTTATGCTTTCGGTGTTACCTGCTCATCCCGCGGTTCTTCTAGGAGTACCATGGTCTCACCTAAGTACGAGTCAGACAAATCCGATTGGAGCGTCCCATTCGACGTCGAAAAATCTGAGCAAAGATTCTGAGTTAAGAAAAAATAATGAAATTTGGCGTTAATTCTAGGAGGAGCAAGTTGCGCATGCGCGGGATTTCTTCACATATCGCTAAAACCAGGTGCACGTAATCGTTGTCAGACTCGCAAACTTCCGCATTTAAGATAATGCACGTCATCGGAAAGCTGCCAGATGTCCATACAACTTTAGTACTCGCAAGAGTGATTATGTTACACAACGGTTACCTTCTGAGGCATTTGCTGTGTACTCTGAGTTCCAGGCTGTCATACTTGATAAGGAAGGGACTTGAAGTCACTTGAGTGAAGGAATTTCAGCTCCCTGAAGTTGTGTGATTGCAGTGAGGAATCCTGACTGCTGAAAGGCGGGAAATAGAAGCAAAACGTCGCCTACGGAGTACTGGTCAATGGAAGGCGCCTGGTGCCTATGTCTCGTCTTTAATTCATCTTGGTCACTCGGTAAATCAACAATAAAAGGAGTGAAGGGAAAACCGTAATGGGGAGACTGCGATACTTCCCCGGCATATGGCAGGGAAATACTGTCAGTTGCCTCATACCTCAATGCCAACTGGTCAAGATAGAATCAGGGACGAGGAAAAGAGGCCAAGACTTAATCAAAGCACCAGAGAATTGGACGCCGTATCACATACGACACGAAGAATGTGAACTTGTGACAAGCGATGGTGCCATGGAGTCAAAGGCAGTTTCACTTCATTTCACCCTATCAATAGCGCAAGTATACGTAATTTCAGCATTTAAAACCGAGACTGAAGACTGTAGCAAGCCGCTCGGAAGCATTGAAAAATGCAGGACTCCACACACATATTTCAGGCCTCCACCCGCTGCCATGAATTCGTACTCAAGAATCAAGGAGAAAAACAGCTCAGGTCTCTACACGGAGAACTGCTTCTCCTGTACCCATGATTTTCAAAGCCAATGCCAGTTTCAATTCTTTTTCAAAGAAAAGAGCATCGATACTAAATATTGGTTGTGCCACAAATTTTTGCAAACATTCTAATATGAAGTAGGATGTACTAATGCACTAAAATTTAAAATATGAAGCCATATTATGGACATACCTTGCAATTTGCAATGGATATGGGCTAACTGAACCCCAAGGACACACAACCATAGGGTTTAAGCCTCAGCAGTGGCGTAGGGAAGGGGGGGGGGGGGTTTAGGGGATCAGAACCCCCCACTTAGGCTTCCTGGTCAGTGACAGACAGGCATATTTCAGCCTTCCTTGGGAATTCCAGTTTTGGCTATCACCCTTCCGAGGAAAGTCCAATGTCCACAGACCCAAGATGCCAGACCACGATTTCTTCAAAAAGGTAAATTAAATTCCGGGTGGTGGAGCTAAGCGTAGGGTTGAGGTGTCTACTTGGTCTCAACCCCCCCTTTCCGATTTTCTGCCTACGCCACTGAGCCTCAGAAACATGAGGCAATCCAATAACTGCCACTCAATAAGAAGCTATAAGGGTGAAGAATTATAGAAGTAGGAATGAAAATTTAAAGCAATGGAAACCATCAATACTATTTAACATTTTTTGCTAGCCTCAGCAGGACAGATAGCAAAGAAAAGCATGCTAGAAAGCATGACTAGACTATCTATACTCTTTAAGGGTTTCAAGGAGTGCAGCATCCAACAGAGTGAAAGTCATTTAAATGAGCAGAACATTCCCTGGGCAGTAATATTGAATGTCACAGTGACATCGAACACGCCAGAAGGGTTAAAGATACTATGTGTAAAGAGAGGGCTGATGAAGTTGAAATGTATGTAACATCAGACTCCATGATGCAAGGCAAATCATTGCATCAAGATTTTTATGCTTTCACTTATGAAGCCAGAAGTAAGGCAAAATAATGCTGACAATAAATCACACACACTTGGCAATTCGTTATAGTATTGTAAATAAAAGCAAATATCTTCTTCACAGGGTGAGCACAGCAGAAGGAAGCAAGTTATCACCAAATCTCAAAAGCCAGACAAATACACTCATGGATTGTTCTGGAAATCGGTAACATCATTGAGCGTGGCATGTCTCTTGCATAAAGGACATTCCTCTTTGCTGGCCACCCATTGACGAATGCAAGTGAGGCCATAGAGATGACCACAAGGGAGGGCAACCAAGCGGTGACGATTGCTATACAGCTCAAAGCAGATGATGCACAAGTTCCCATCATCCATGCTGGGATCATGTGGTTTCAACATGTCTGAAAATGTAAAAAACCATCATATTCTTCATGAAGCATTGACTGTACCTATGCAATTGACGAACGGATGACCCCTTTTCTTCTTATCTTTTTATCAACATTAATTAAACAATATTTCACTTTCCATGCATAATTCTGAGCTGTGTGATGAAATGCTACAGGTATATTTGAAAAGTTCACTTCATATCAAAATGGCAATTAAACAATGGAAGACAGTAAGCTCTATAAGGTACTCTCAAACTAACCCCAAAAAATCCATTTGAAATCTATTTCATGTCAGTTATGTCTTTCACACTGCTCTTGAATCCGTTTCATATAGATTCATGCTAATTTGGCTATGAAAGCAGCCTCAACAGAGTGTGACATGAATGTAAATCAATTCCACTTGCAGTATAAAAGATATCAAGCTTGAATCAATCTTAGTCCAATCTCTCATGCAAGATTGTGAAACCTGACACCATCACTTCCTCTTCAAAGGGGTGGGGTGACAAAAGAAATGTTGCAAGATGAAGAGTTGAAGGAACATCTGAGCATATGACAAGAAGATGGGATTCAAAAGAATTTATCAATTCCTCATGGATGGCAATCTATACATTCATGGCATCTAGTTTCAAGAAAAATGGATATCAGGTTGCACAATTTCAGCCTTATCCCTTATTGTCTCAACATGACAAAGACAAAAAAAAATGCCAGAGAATGTGGCCATAATATAAGACACTTATGCACTCTAGTGGAAAGCTGAAAATAAAACTATCATTACAATATGAAATGGAATCAAGAAGAACCAGTTCAATATCAGTTAAGGAAGAAATACAGCTGCCAACATCATAACACCTTAATAGGCCAGGTGGTAGAGACCCTACATGATTCATCTCCTATGTTAAGGCTCTAATGTAAGAGTTATCATATACAGGGTGGCTCAAAAAAACCAAGCTCTTGACTTCAACATGCTGTAAATCAGACTGCAGTGCCTTGATTGGAGTAAGCTTTTAGGCACACATGAAGCAACTCTTTTGCAGCAGATATACAATTATATGTTATGATATGAGTTTTTTGCTTCATCAGGATGAAAATGGCCGCCTCCATCCAGAAAATTGCTACAACAGTCCCTGGCTGCTGTTTGAGTTAGAGCAGCAACAGCTGTTGTTAACACATTTTATTATCTGTATCAATGTTTAAAGATATGATTCTTCCCTTCCCCACATTTTGTCTTACTAAAACAAAGCAATCCCTAGCTACTTGCATGAAGACCTGGTGGTGATCAAGACCTTGCAAGTTCAAAAGGGATGGGAAGCCAGAAGAATGATGAATGAATTGAAGAATTTTCTGATTCAAACTTTTTAAATTAAAACTGGCTAAGTGGTCTTGAAGGCATCATCCAGAAGGTTGATGAGAGATGGGATCAGCAACTTGAAAACAAGGTAGTGGAAGGTCCATAATCCAAAGAATAAAGAGAATGATGAAAAAGTCTAAATGTGCATGTTCAGACAGGAGGATCAACCTGGAAGTTTGTTTTATCCAGAAAATTCATTCATCATTCTTCAGCAAGGTCTTCATTACCGCCAAGTCTTCATGCGAGTAGCTAGGCATTGCTTTGTTTTAGAGAGAAAAAAAAGTGGGAAAAGGAAGAATAATTTCTTCAAACATTGATACAAAAAATAAAATCTGTTCTTATTAACAAAAGCTGTCACTGCTCTAACTCAAACGGCAGCCAGGGACTGTTGCAGCAATTTTCTGGATGAAGGTGGCCATTTTCATCCTGATGAAGCAAAAAACTCATGTTATCATAACATATAATTGTATATCTGCTGCAAAAGAGTTGCTTCATGTGTGCCTAAAAGCTTACTCCAATCAAGGCACTGCAGTCTGATTTACAGCATGTTGAAATCAATAGCTTGGTTTTTTTGAGCCACCCTATACTTGACAAAAAACACTTCTATTCGCAGCGGTGCATCAAGCTTTGAGAGAAACATTCAGTTTTGACATTTTAAAAAAGCACCGTATGCTTATAATCAGAAGTACTTCTTATAGTTTAGCTTTAGTTTTGATTGTCATTTTCATTGCCATTTCCTGGTCTCTGGCCCATGCATCCTGGGGGTCCCAGGACCCCCTGGACACACAGGCAGAAGGCCTAAGACTGCTGAGTTGAATATCATACTGCTTGGTTATGTTAAGTCAGCAAAAATAAACATGGATTGCTGGACTTCAAAGCAATCATGCCAAAAAGGTCATAAAAATTATTCAAATATACCTCTTAACCTATACATGCTATAAATGTCAAAACAGAAAGTCCCATAAACAGAATTAAATAAGACCTATGGGCAAGATTAAACAAGTTAAAGCACAAAAGCCTATCACTTATATTGCCAAAAAATCATAATTTAATCCTTTCATTAATTGAAAGCACACTCATAAGTTGTGAACTGATCTATACCTGTGGGACTCAACATGGGCGGCGATGCCATAGGGGTGGTGCCTCCTCGTAGTGGCAATGAATCTTCAAGAATCTGCAGTATACAACAATCCCACATCAACAAAGCATTTTCATTGAAAATATACTGGTTTTCCTTTTGACTCTCAGTGAAATGGAGCTGAAATACTCAAAAGCACCCAAAAAATAAAAAAACATTATATAAAATGTTTATAGCAGACAAGGATTACTTTAAAAGCCTGATAGTAGATACATTGAAAGTTGCAAGCTTTTTATTCTTTTTAACTAGAACCATCGGTCATTTTTTTCAAAGGGTGTCCTAGGATCATTCACTCTTTCTGGAACTAGAGAACCCCTGTTCTGGTGGAGAAAACCTCATCACAGGACATATAATCATGGGCACAATGCTTATGAGCATATTCTCATGGTCACCCATTATAAGTATGCTACTTCTGTCAGTTCTATATTTCTGAGAGAGAATCCAGAGTCATAACTTAAACTAATTGGTTACAGATTTTATAAGACTAAAGGCTTTGCATGTCTTGTGTCATTTGTGTCAACACTTGGGCAAGTTGAAAAAGCATATGTGCACATGCATGTCCACTTGTACAGTAGAGTTTTCACGAAATGCAAGGCTTGCATGTGGAATCGAACAAATCCCAATTTCTCATGCAAGCCTTGCATTTTGTGAAAACCCTTGAATGTAAGAGAACATGTGAATGCACAAGTGAATCTCCTTACCTGATCAAGCATGGACTCAAAGGATGCAGGACATACAAAATGTGAAATGCCTTTTAAGCAAACCTGGACACTGTCATCCTGAAGGTATATTGCTGTGTCTTGATGCTGAGATCCTTCTAGGTAATCAGACATGAATGATACCAAAGAATCAGATGAAGTTGATATCACTGAGAGGGACATCGAGGAACCAGACAGGCCTAAGTTGGAATCTTCATCGAGATCAGGCTGAAAGCTAGACACAGATGACCATTCATCATTGTTCTCATTGTCTTGGTCATCATCACCAAGTTCATCTGAACAAGACAGCCTTGGTGATGAATTTTCCGAAGAACTGCTGTTGTCCACATCAGATTCAAATTCCAGGGAGGAAATACTTAAACTATATATTGAATCATCATCACTGCTCTCCAGCTGTGGAGGTACTGGTAGTTCAGGACAGGGGTGAGAGCTTCCATTATTCTCACCATTATTCTCATTCTCATTCCCATCAGAATCATCAGAATTGTCCTCACTGCTAGACATCTGAAATGCAAAAACATCTCTTCATTGCAAATACTCTTTCACAAAAAATGATACAAAGAAGAAAGGAAATTAGAGGCATAACACCAGAAATACCATTTATGATGTCTGAAATGAGTTCAAACAAGTGACAATGTGAGAGTGTGACACCATAGATCATATTTAAACTGTAAATCATTCTGAACTCTTCTTCCTATTTGGATATTTTTTCTCAAAGAAGTCAAGAGAAGATAAAGGTGTAGACCCCCAGCATTAATACCTCACCCTAGGGTTTGACTATTGTATTAAAATAAAATGGCATAAGGCAGCTGTGCTTATTCCAAAATTGACACTATGAAGAATCTCCCATTTGGCAGAGCCATCTAGCACTTAGCATAGGAAAAGGTGTCATAGTTCACATCTTTTGGTGGGGAAGACAGAGTTTATCTGTAGATTGGCAATCATAATAAAGAAGGAATACATAATGAGATGGAAGTGCTGACCATGATGAGATAGTTGCTTTCCTTGGAGAAATCATGGTGTTCATGATTACAGCAGCAAAAGACAAAGTGCGAGAGACAGAAAGAGAGAGAGAGCAAGAGGACAGAGAGCATGTTAAATTCCTTTATAGAAAGCTTGATGTTCTATGAGGCCACCTCATCTTCTGTTTATAGATAGCCTGCAGCTCATTTTATAGAGGAATACAATATGACATACAGAAGACAATGTCTCTCTAAGTGAGACAGCTACCAGACCCACAGTAGTCAAAGGGAGATGGTATGCAGGGTAGGTTAACCCTTTCACCCTGACATTTTCCAGGCTTGCTGTTAGTGCTGGCAACTGCACTGGAAAGAATGCTTCACTGTTACCTTTTCTTGCACAAAACATGAACATATTAGTAGTCTAAATTTAGCTTATAAAATTTCCTACTATATGAAGCAAATTTCAATGCTTTCAATAGAGAAACCAACCAAAGCTATGATTCCTGATGATTTAAAATTAATTTTAAAAAAAAGGTTCACATGCATTTTACAAAGACATAACCACATAATGATCACAATGCAAACAAGGGTAAATACAGTGTTTTCCACTTGAGTTACACACTTTTTCACTTGACTTCAACACTCATGCATGAGGAATGTCCCATGCACATGTGTCTGAGTCAAATGAAAAATTGTCTTACTCATGTAAAAATTATGGTAAAACTTGAATAAGCTGACAACCCTGACATAACCTGGTGATACTATGGTACATATGACTCCCTTAAAATAACACTAATCCTCCATCATGCAAATTCAGAAACTTTCTCACTTCTACAAGATTTCAGCAACATAAGTCATGAAGAGCAATGTGAAACGTGAGTGAAAACTAATAATAGAGAAATCAGTGGGATTTTAGCTACAAGAAATGTTGAATAGCACAGCAATGGGGAAAACGACTTTTACAAAAGCACTTTTATTGCACAAGTTAGTAAAATGCACTTTCCTCAAGGCATGTTACAGTGAGGAGGTGAAGTTCTAGACATGCTGAGTCCAATATGGCCAGCAGCACCAAGAACAGGGAGCCTACATGAGAACATAAAACTGTCAATTTCTAGGCCGATTCGTCAGTAGGTTGAGTTGAGGATGTCTATGAGACAACAAATGGAACAGCAAGAAGTAAAGCACCTCACAGGAGAAATGAAGAGAGGAACATCTGGATCATATGTTTTTGCCACCAAACCAAATGAGGATGGGGGAGCAAGTTCTTGTGGACTCAATCATATACATTTTATCAGGGAGAAGGTACAGCAGATACCAGTACATAACTTTTACTAGATGGAGGACCAAATGCAATATAAAGTACTCCTAAAGCCTGATCATAGTGAAGGGATGAAAAAGTGAAAACATGACAAAGGCCACCCTCACTCACCATTCAAAATCAATCCCCCTACCTTTGTTCCTTATAATTGTTCACTTTCTGTTTCACTCACTTTCATTCTCATCATGGCCAACATTTCTATAGGCCTTCAAGGACATTGACTACATACCTTTTGTCCTCAGTTTAAATTCCCAACTGGAACTTTCCAGCTGGACCAGAGTGGTACATTCTAACCCATTCCAGCTGGGAAACAGCTGGAAAATTTTGAGTCTTAGTTGGTTCACAGCTGTTTTCATCTTGCTTCATTAGCTGTTTCCAAGTGAGATTTTATACTGAGGATCCTCCAGTTAGAACAGAAGTGAAGTTCAGTTATAATTCAGCCACTTCCATAGCTGGATTCCAGCAGGAAATAGCTAGTAGTACCATTCTCATTCCCAACCATATAATTCCAGCTGGAAACCAGCATGAATCCAGCTGAACATTTTACAATGACAGAATGTATAGCTGTCCAAATGATTAAAAATATTCAATAAATCAACACTTTGCTCCTTAAGCCATGTGCTTGTCCAGGCATAAGTTAAGTCCTAGTCCTTCACCTTGCCACTGCTGTCTGCTACATCTGCTATGGCATGTTATGCCCAGAAAGTGTTAACTTTCTGGCTGCTACCCAGCTGGAAAGTATAGATGTTTCCAGCAAGTATGAGGGCAAGTCAATGCATAAAGACACAATGATTATTTGTAACCAATAGTGCAACCATGCAGGTACAGTGATTGTTCAATGGTGAAGATTGGTACCTCCTACAGATGTATTTAAAAAATCAGCCACCTGAAGGGCCATTGTCCAGTAAAAAAAAATGGCAGCTCCACTAGAGACATGTACAGTTGTGGAACAGCAGCCTGTTCTCCAATTTTTATGGTCAGAAGGTGTGAGGACCACTGACATCTACCGCAGGATGATTATACAATATGGAGGTAACTGCATGAACCACCGAAATGTGTAAGTGGGTGGAATGCCTGGAAAACTTGACATAAGTGCTTTACATCGCCCAGGATGACCAAAACCATGGAAACCATCAGCAACCTTCATTGGGAGGTTCTGCCACATCCAGTTTATAGTCCTGAACTTGCACCATTGGATTTTCATCTATTCGGTCCCTTAAAAGAGGCATTATGAGGCCAAAAGGTTGCTGATGATGATGCTGTAGTGAGCGCTGTCCAAGTCTGACTGCAACACCAGTCCAAAGAGCACTTTGCTGCAGAGATTAGGAAGCTTGTGGCAAGATGGGACAAATGTATCAGTGTGCAGGGAGATTATGTGGGAAAATGACCTAAAATTTGTACTTGAAAGGTTCCATTAAATATGTGGAATTCATCTTTGTGTCTTTACTTATTGACTCACTCTCTTATTTTGAGCTGAGTCCTGCATTCTCAATATTTTGCTCCCTTGTTTAGTTATTTTTATTATTATGTCAGTTGCATGAGTGTCTAAGAGTCAGTAACAGTTCAGCAAAGGAGGGAAAAGTTTGACTCAATCTCTTCAGAGTCTATCTAGTCTTTACCTCCCCAAGAGAGTATTTTGATTATGAGTGATAAAGCTATATTAGAACTCTATTTTTGAGGCAGACTGCTCTTCATATTCTGAATTCCTAGGTATTGGTTTTTGAAGTCATATGATAATACTGCACAACATTGTTTAGATGATTTTGTTGATCATGGTCCTCTATTAATTCCCCTTCCTTGATCTTGTGTATTGTCAATTGTAATGTAGATCATGCTTAGTTCTCAATCTGCACATTGACCCCTTACTCAATCCAAGAGAGACATCTACCAATTTTTTAGGAATTACTTAAAGGAGCCTTATGAGAGAGAAAAATTAATCATGAAGCTTCCATTTAACATAAGGCATCTTCAAATATTTCTCACCTTCAGCATAACATAAACATGCAACCTTCTGATAACTAAATGTCCATATCACAATGGGCTGTCATTTGATTACATGTACCAGCACACCTGATCACTTAGCCTTTCTGATACCCTCCACTGGTGGCCATATGTGAGAAAGCCTTGATACCCCTCCAGGTCAAGAGGATGGATGCAGTTCTGCCATCCACCAGAGGGACAGATTCCTATCCCTAAGGTAAGTTGGAAAACAAGGAACAAATTCCTACACCTACATGAAGTTAAAAATCACAGCATGATGTCACAGAGAGGTGCAGAATATGGAAAAGATCTACTGTGTCAAATTCAGGACGACATACAAAAGTTTTAACTTGCTGTATTTTTCTTCAAATCAATCTCAACCAAGTTGTTGTCCAATCCAAACAAAGGTAAAGTGGTACAAAATTAGGAACAGATTGGAAAATTAATGACGAAACTTATCAAAATTTGAGCCCCCTGAACTTTTCCACTTAAATCTAAGCTCCTTTTGACTCAAAATTAAAAAATAGTCGTTCTGACTTCACTGTGCATTCACTCTGAATCATCAGGCGAGATTAAAGCAATTAACCCCTTGCTTGTGTAATTTTATGCCCACGCTATTTGTTTCCCTACTGTGTAAGGCACTATTGCAAGCTCAATATTACAAACATTCCTTTGACATAATTTTATATTTGTATCGTAAACTGCATTGCATATAGGTACGTTTCGGTGCGGAAATGAGCATTTCTTCCAAAAGAAATACACAGTTGGAAAAGGATTATAGGGAAAAAATTAAATGATTAAGGGGTTAATAGCACGTGCACATCTCTAAATCGAACGAGATCACATTGAAGTTGCGGGCAGGCTCCTCGCATCTTTGAGGAGGCAGACATGACATCTCCAGCTCCCCAAAAGAGGCCCATCTGTGCAAGAAAGGGCGAATCGATGGCTTTTTTCTCTTTCAAGAGAGGGCATCAGATGGCTTGTGAAACACGTTCTCAACAAGCTTTCACTGCAGGAACCATTTAGGTTCGGGTCCCTGTTTTCCTATTGGTCCGTCCTGCTAGGCGTTTGTCCATGACCAGATCCAAAGTGACGGCTGAGGACATCCAGTCTTATGATTTGAAGGTCCTATCAGCATCACTGAAAGGCAGCGACTTCCTGAACGAAGATAATCCAGGCCTAAACAAAGATCGATCTCTGGCATGGACGGAGAAACTTTCTCGAAAGTGGGAGGGGGAGGGTAAATGGCTCCGAAAATACAGGAGGGTGTGGGAGGGTTCCACAAAATGCGTGTGCCAGAACTCGATCCTCGAATCCAGTGATGCATAAACTGCTACTCATGGGCTGCACCGAGTCTGCTTCCAACTGGAAATATACCGAGTATGGCAGAAACTCATTGGAGCTATTTTCACGAAATTTCAATGTATATAGATTGACGTGTTTCTAACGAACTAATGAAATTGCATAAAAATTGTTTTCGCCTATGTAAAACAATGAACCATTGTTGAAAATAAATTTGAAATTGAAAATGGACTGGGGTACTCCAATCCCTTCTGAGTGTCTCGTTCTCCGATAAAGACCAAGGAAAAGGTCAGCTTTCCCTTAGTGAAATCTGAATGAACTTTGAGCAAAATCTCTATCTTGTTAATTATAGATTCACATTTCTCGTATTGATGAGCTTCATTCCAGTTAATCTGCAATAAAAACGTAAATGATACATTTTAATGGAAAAGACGTTGAATGTGGCCGGAATGACAAGGAAGCATAGCGCGTCAGGAGCGTCCTCCTTTTCACTACCAGCCTGGATTCGAATCCATTTTCATGGTCCAACTTATTTTTACTGATAGTTGATAGCCTTGCTTTGTGGCAGCGAAATTGCGAGGATTTTAAACGATATGCTTGAAACATATCCATCTATTCACGGTGAAAGTAGTTCATGTGGGAGCAGAGATATATTGGTGAAATGGTCAAAATCATTGGGTTTTTTTTGCCACATCCATGTTGCCATGATGGCCTTCGAAAAGTAGAGCCAAAGGTCTCATTGATCAACGAACATGGAACAAACGACCTTTGGATAATATGCGGGCTCTTGAAAATCTCGAACAAGTCAATATCTCAATAAGCCCTACATAGAGTAAGCCCTTTATAGCAGCACATCACTATTCCAGTCAGATGTATGCATCTGATTGGAAAAAATAAGAGGGGGAAAGGGTAAATGGTACCCTTTCGTCGTTTTCCCCACCCCTCCCCCCAAAGCAAAGGAGCACCGGAAAAGTGTGTAGGGGGAGGAGGTGGCAACTCCAATATGACATGTTCATGAGTTCTGCGATTCTTGAATGGATTCTCATCCATTCGATAAATCTGAATAATCTCATCAGCAAGGGCACGTACTCGGATCTTATTTTTCACTGCAACTTGTCGATGGAGGGCAACTGCTTGGATCGTCCAAGACCATCTCTTGGTCATCTTCAAAGTGACGCAACCGCTCGAATATTGTCACTCGTCTCGGGGCATCCTTTCCGTAAGCGAATATCAACGGGTGATGCGTCTCTGCAAAGGACCCAACTATCTTAACGCAAAATCTGATGTTTGTCCTTCATTATTCACGATGCCACAGCCTCTTGAGAAGGCTCGCAACTGCTACCGAGTGCAGTAACAGTGGGCATGTTCAACAGCCGCACGGAACCGAACTCGAGTTTGTGCACGAACCACTGAACTGCCTGTGCGCTTGACCAGGGAGCAGTCAAGCACCCGACTCGGGTGACCGGGTTTATGACTAGCGTTCGAGCATGTCCGACTCGAGTCCAAATACTCATCTTTGAGGTCACCACCAGGGTCAGACTGGCGGTCTAGGGGCCCCCCGAGAAATTGCTCACAAGGACCCCCCCCCCCCCCCCCCCCCCCCCCCCAAAAAGAAAAAGAAACGGGAGGACCCCCCCCCCCCCCCCCCCCCCCCCCCCCCCCCCAAAAAGAAAAAGAAACGGGAGAGGGAAGGGGGAGCCAATGGCCCCAGACCAAAGGGCCCCCTTCCCCGAAAATGGAGGGGGGCCTTTGGTCTGGGAGGTCCCCCCAGGAAATTTCCCGGTATCCCGGTATGCCAGTCCGACCCTAGCCGCCATACAGTTGCTGATTTACTTTTTTTCCCGGTATGTACCACTTTTGGAACACGGTTATATCAACATCAACAAAATGTTGAGGCATGGTTGAAGGTGACAAATCAACGAAGAATCAACATCAATTAAATTCCAACTATTCGTAATTAACTGCATTGTCGACACAAGCCTATAGAGACAACTCATGGGTTAGTGAAGTCGTTTGGAGGCTATTAAGTGGAAATTTCTTTTTCACATATGCCTTTGCCATAGACTCAGTGGTATTTTAATATGGAGTTATCCGCGTTGTCTCAACAACAAATGCCAACATTGCGGACATCTTGAACCGTGAGCACGTTCTCAACAAAAAAAAGCACACGCGAAATGACGTCTAACCACCGATTTCGCAATTCTCACCCTCGATACCACTGGAATGAGTTCCCTATAATTTTCATTCAGTATCCTATATTTTCCCACGGACAACTTAGGGGAAGGCTTCGAAATTCCTGGATAGACCCGTTAGAAGAGAAAATCCAGCGGAAATAGACTCCGGATGCTTGCTGCTCGAGAATCCGAAGAAACATGACGAAGCTTGGGACTCCACTCCAGGGGGCATCTGACGGTTTATTGTAGCCCTTCTAAAGAAGAAAGCACATCGTTATCTACATGTGAAGGTGCGGAGAGAATTTCTGTCTCAGACAGAATCAGGTGCGTCGTTCAAGACCTCAAATAGAATCCTGGTCCGGTAAAGGAAATTAAAAGCCTCGTATGGAAGTATACTAGAGTATTTTCACGCTCTGAGAGTTAGCACAGAAGATTCCCACGGAATAGATCATTATTAAATCAACACATCTTCAATTTGAGGAAAAGGAGGAGGCAATGCCAAGACGTTCACAAATAAATGTTGATTCATCCTGACACATGAGAGTATCTTCAACGATGGGAACATCGAATAAACAACGTTGTGGCAACGTTGCCACGTTAAAAAATCAATCCTCACTCAACGTTGACAAAACGTTGTTGTGCCGAATGGAACATGTTCTGGAGATAAAGAAACTGACGTGCGAATCCCCTCTTTTACATGAAGGGGAGGATGCGTCGACTAGGCTTCCCCTTTGTGCGATCGGCTATGTAACCCCGAGTTCCACGCCTGTGCAGCTGTTCAATGCGCATACTCTCAGTATTTTTTTGGAACCAGAGTCGACAGTGTTGCCAGGTCCCACGTGAAGATGGCCACGTCAATACTTCATATGTTCCTGAGTAATACTGTCAATCTTCGAACTTATTCATCGGAATAAAAGCTCAAAGCCTTAGCACACCCTTCCTCCGTCAAAATAAAGTTTGCAAAAAAAAAAGACTTCTACCATGAGAAGGCCCATTCCTTTCTTCTTCGGATCACTCTGTTTCTGAGTGGCTTCCACACTATGTAGCGAAACCGAAAACCGCTGATTCATAGACCGTATCCGAACCGTGACTCTAAGAGCGGTCAGTCAACCTGGTGTGACATCTATCACCCTACCGTTGTTTGCCGAGATGAAGGAAGGACTTTCTCGAAAGAAACCGGAACAAATCCATTGAGGAATGAAACAGACTTTCCTCAAGGTGGTCGCCCTGCCACGCTTCCTCAGACCTGGTGGTCGCTGAAGGATGATGGCCAAAGGAGCAATCGCGTTGCCAAGGATGCAGTGAGCTGTTTTCCGTCGAGAGAGGTTATATCATGGAAATGTGAAGAAAAATTGAATTGAACAGGTTATGGATTTGTAACCTCTTAAATGAAAGCAACGAAAGTTTCATGCATTAGGCGGCGCCTGGTGAGTTTTCCGTTTAACTGGTGCGCAGACCAAACCACCAAAGCGCGAAATGACCGAATTTAGCGCAAACGATCTTAGGACGTTATTGAACATCAAATTTTTCGAGATATTGGCCCGTATGAGTAAAACCTGAGCCCTAGCTCAGAGTTTGAGCTGAGTCTGACCTTTTTCTTTATTTTCCCAGCATCTGACTGGGCAATTAACATGACTTGCGCCTTGGGAATCAAAGCCCTATTCCCGTTTTACCTGCAGAACATACTTGGGGAGTTTCGGAGGCGAGTCAGACTTCTCTACGATTCGGTCGAAAACTCGACGTCTCGGTATCCTTCACAAGATGTTAATACAGAAAGTTCGTATTACCAGGTTAGATAACCATGAACTACATCAGAAATGACATTTAAAACTAATACACGTGAAGTACCCTTTCCATGATTGCAAGATAGGAATTCTCCAGGAATAATTGGAAACAGGCGTACCCTGTGGATGAGGAAAACAAAAATTATTCGTATAAGGGTCGGATTTCGAATGTTGAGAGCCCTTAGCCGTAATATTCCTTGATGAATATTTAAAAAAAGTATGTTATTAACACTGATTAGAATTTCCTAGAAAAGGCAGGAATTAATTCCAGAGCATGTGGGGAAATCGAGATATGATATATAAATGTTTATACAGGTATAGTAGAATCAGAATACTCCAAAATTTCTTTTACCAAGTGGGTCATTGATGCCATTACAGATCTAAAGAGTGAAATCTGCACCCTGGCGTTGGCATATGTCATCACGGATCATGTATCCGCAAGGAGACTTCGTACTCGAGTCTGCCGCTTGGCAGACTCCGATTATTACGAGTTTTAGCCCAAAGATTGAGACAAAGCTCTCTTTCATTCATACAAAATACAATCTTCACAAAGGGGAGAGGTAGATCTCCCAGCATGGAGCTCAAGCTCTATGCATTTTATTCATCACAAATGGAGCTGTGGCTCCATTTTAGTCGAGCTCAAGCTCTAACTCACTTTTATTCATACAGGCCATTGTCAAGTCTCAAGATAGTCGACGTTGTTTTACCTGTTCGCAGCAAGGCAACTCGTTTGGATTTGAAGTCGCTCGATCAGAGTTGGCATGGCGACTAAATCTGCAGCGTGGTCGTATTTCACAATCTTTAAATTCATTAATAATTTGGAGAATGTATTAGGCATTCAGGTGACACTGCTCCGTGAAAGAGTAAAATTTGCTTCAAATTTAGGCAATGCCCACGAGACTTGCCGAAAGCCAATAAAATCGACTTTTTCTGGAGAATTCGTAGTGCTCCGTTGATTCGTCAGAACTCCTCGTCCGGGAGAAAATAAGACAAATCGTGCGGGATCGGACAAAAGACCTGACGCCGGACGAAAGCCAGAACGTCCATTTCTTCGTTCAGAAGCTTCACGAGCTTCTTGAAATTATGCTCCAAAGTCTGGTGATTGATCTGGTGATCAGACATCTTGCGTCAATTTTCCCACCTTGCGCAGTGTGAATCGAAGTTGCCCTGTGTTCTCATGGTGAAAAATATGGCGAGTATTAAGCGTCATTAATACGAGATTTTTTCTCGTATCATTCTCATGTTCGAAAGGAATTCAGAAATACATGGAATATGTACTTTTTTCTCGTTCTGGCTTTGGAAGATGGGGGAGCTAGGACTTCGTATCATCCTGAATATGTATATGGTACGTATAATGTGACGGATATTCATGGACAGAGAGGCAGGTCCTCGAATAGCCACAGCCCAGCAACCCCGGGAATCCTAGAGAAATCCCGTGAGAGACAGGAGCTCTTAGCCAATCGAAGCCAGCCCAACATTGCTACATTGCTATATTGCAAATAAATCACCACTGGTAGTGTAGGGATACAACTTATCCAATAGGCTACATAAAGATGTTTCAGAGCCAAGAAAAACTTTGTATATGGTGCATTGTGTAGGAAGTCCTGATTTGCCGAACGGGAACTAAAAAGCCCTTTCCTGGCGAAAACAAAGAACGGGAGTAATATACATACAAGTAATTACTGGGTTCCCACACGTAATTCCCACGTTGCCACGTTTGGAGGGGTAGGCCTAATTCTAATTAGAAGAGGGCTTCGAATGCTCTTCACCTTTACTCTATATATGTCTACAGGGTGTCACGTAATATTTTCTTCCTCTCAAGAGCAGAGACTACGACATCATTTTTCGTGGCATATTTCGCGGGCCAGATTACCGAATAGGCGGAGGAAGCACTTCACGGGAAGGGGCCATCGGGCGGGTGGATATCATGAGAAACAAAAAATGTTCACCGAAATTACAAGACTTTATCGCGGGTCATCCTCCCCTCCCCTCCCCCACCATTCTCACTTCCTTACGAGCTTGTGAGAGAGAGTTCGGAGTAAAGGCACGATCTGCCTTCGGTCGCCTGAAACCTTAAATCGGTCTTTATTGCAAACACATGCGATGAGACTTATTGAAAAATTTTCATTGCTAGTGATGACTGGCGTAGTGAACGAAAGCGAAGTTCTTCGAGTCATCAACATCATAATAAACATGAAATTGACGACTTTTGGTATGGCAAGACTTTCCTGGTACAATATGAGCCGAGCTCTTCAATGAAACTCAGTGTAAACATTCAAAAGCGTTTATCCCTATTTTTAGACCCCATAACGAGCAATGCACCATCCAAAGGCCCCAAAACGATGTTTTACTTAAAGGGGCTCTTTGTCATTCAAACGCCTGCCATCTCGAATCACCTGCAACTAAAAACATTGCAATAAGTATAATCACAAGTCTTAGTATTCTACGTAGTATCGATGCTACTACTACAACGTAGACAGTAGTACTATTCTACGATGTAGACATGGTATGAAAGTAGCCTTTATGACGTCAAGGGAAAGGAAACATTTTCACACCTCTGTTGCGCGGGAAAGGTACATTTTATGACTCCACCTTGAATGACTGTCGCTTCTTATGCCGACAACCTAGAAACATGAAACTTCCAGGAAGCAAAATTTGTAGCGTTTCCAATGTGACATGAAAAAAATACGAACCCAAATTATCCACAGCTGGTTTTAAAGCGCCAAACAGGACGTTTATTTTATTTTTGCCCCACCCGGTATTTTGCCCCAAAGTATCGCAATGGAGTTCAAAGGAAGCTTTATGGAAATGGCTCCTACTACCCCAAGTGGGGTGAGAGGAGCTTCTTGGGAAAAAAAAGCCACCCTAGCATCCCATCCTGAAGTCCCTAAAACTTCGAACAATTTTTGGCTTCAGAACATAATCTACTTGTTCTGGCCCTTTGTTGCAGCCGTGAATATTTGCATCCCAGCCATATAGCCAAGAAATTATGCGGAAACTCAATTTGTGTCATGTAGCTTCTCTTATTTCACGCTCTCTCATACGGTATGTAGCCTACCATGAATCGTTACTCTTCCAGGGTAGCCAATACTATGAAGAGCCGGCAGATGTCATGAGCATGACAATCGAGTCGGCGGGATGGAGAAAGAGCGGGTGGGGGGCGGAGCTCTATACAACATGGTGGCGTACGCGGGGAAGAGGCAGAGAGGAAGAAGGGAGGGGGAGAGGGACAGGGACTCCGCCGCTTCATAGCCCTATGTGAGTGTATGCGCTAGGCCTAAGCCCCGAGCTCTCTCTCTCTCTCTTCGTTTTCTAGGCTGGCGAACGCCAGCATTTTCTATGTGGTTCCTCTTCCCCCCTTGCCACGTTGGCGTGGATGGCCAGTTGAAGGTGTAGGCTTCACCCTTTTTATGACGGTGACGTAAGCGTAGCCAAATATATTCTGAAACTAGTTCATTTGGTATTGCCGCAGAAGTTTAGGCCTAGGTGCTACTTCTATTGGTAGGTGGGCAAGCCCCACTCCGCCTAGACTTCGGTGAAGGATCTCCGGAGATCAGTGGCTTGGATTAGCCTTGGTTTTTTATTAACTCTAAATATGTCTGTCATAAGGTCAATGCCTATATAGGCCTAATGTAGGCTTCATGCGGTTCTAAACGTATGCAGGATCATTCATGTGTTTGAAAATGTCATCAGGTTGAATGCAGTGTTTTTGAATCCTTAGATTGCTGAGCCCAAGCCCACTTGAAACCTGCAACAGCCCATGAAAAGAAAAAGAAAAAACAGGGGTATTCTGTAAAGTGAAATTTATTGTATTTACCAGCTTTAGTGCATTGTGAAAAAATTAAGCCATTTGGGATTATCAACCAGCACATGCTGCAGTGAAGTTGATGTTGTGCCTTGAACTCTTCAAGAAGTGTAGATCTCATGCAGTAGGCCCAGTAGGCCTATTTGGCATACATCTTGACTCCAATGGTATCCCCTGCAAAGGCCAAAGTGAAACAGAGTGTGTCGAGACAAAATGGTCAAGTGATCTCTCCGTCATTGCTGCATCGAACAAATAACATCAAGAAGCCCTCATCATCCTTCAAGAAAGGTAGATGGCAGACCCAAGCTGCTTATCACATTAGAATAAATAATAGTATGGATGAGTGTCATGAAAATACGTTTGGAGTTGCATTATATTCTAAGAAGTTATTTTATTTTCTGTGTTGCAGGGGAGCGTGCCAGCCCCACTGGGAACTTGCTGAAAGGAAGGAAGGTTTATTTGGATATCTCCAGTCAGAAGCAGCTGCTTGAAGTCAAATCAAAACTTCTTGCTGTTGGTGCTGTAAGTTGTTGTGCTCAGTGTTTCCTCACACTAGCGAAAGTTCATTAGCATTGTCATAGCCAGAGGGATGAAAATGGCATTGATTTTTCTTCCATGTTGAAAGCGGGATATGGCAGCTGTGTATAAGGGCGTTATAGTGGAGCGTTGCAGCCGTTGCGACGGCCTCATTATGCCTCTCGCTCGGCGCCAGTTCCCGTTCCGATAGACAGATGTCGCCGTTTCCATTTTTTTTTCGCATTCCCGCTTCCTCATATCGGTAATACTTTTAAAGAGTTCCTTGAGCTCGGTAAGGCAAGGTATGTTCCCAGTTGGTGAGCCCTGCGAGTGACGGAGGCAGAGCCCTGGCAAGATCGATGCCTTTCCCTCTGATGTAGGAAGAGGGAGAGAGAGAGAGGGGCCTGGCGAGGAAGAGGAGAGGGGAGAACGCAGGGAGAGAGAGGTCTCATGTTGGAGAGGGCCCCTTTCTGTTCTTATGCCTTTCCATTCCTCGCTCACTCTCTCTCCGTCTTTCCTTAGTTCCCCCCTCCCAGGCGAATACTCACTATCAGGGCTTCTTCCCCGGGCGGTTTTTCCCTCCGACTTGTCAGCATGTTGACGTTTTTTTTTTTTTTTGTAAAAGAAACGTGCATGGGGGATCTGGCAACCGTGTCCTTCACCGTTCTCATTCCTCGCCCTCCGCTTTGCTCTCTGCTCTCCCTCTCAGCGAGGAAACTGGCTCCGAAATGCATGCGAATGCACGGATGGCTCCTTCGATGAAGGAGGGAATACGAACCTGCTACATTGGGAATCCCTGGCAGCGTTGCCGGTCTCTTATCTGAGCGCCATGCACGCACAGACATGAGTCAATGAATGTGGGGCTGCGCAGAGTCCGGTTTTCCCTTCACTCCTAGCATCGGTTGCCTGTTGAAAACGTTGAGAGAATGAGAGTGAGAGGGAGGGGAGGAAAGGAATGGAAAAGCGAGGCGAGGCGAGGGCATCGGCTTCCTGTCAGACACCCCTGGCTAGTCCGTCCTCCCCTCGACACGGATGTCGGATTGCCTTCGTTCTTATTCTCTTTGTTCATCCACTTTGTTGACCATGTATTCCGTTATCGATTTCTCGCGATGTGCCCAATATCGAGCATTGAAAAGGAGTTTAATCCACTACTGATGAAGGATGCGAGAAAAAGTTGGATGACAAACGGGAAATGGGAGATCCATCTGGCAACCCTACGGTTTAGCCGGTTCATGTTGATGTGCGCCATGCGGGACCTCTAGGGAGAAGATAAGGAACGAGGTGGTCCTGAGACTTGCAAAATGGGCGTGCTGGAATTTCAGAAGTCATGAACAGACTGAATTAGTCACTTTTCCAATTACCTGCGATTGAAATGAACTATAAATATCCCCAGGTATTATACTGGTTTTCATACTTTCCTAGCCCATTCAAAATCGAGCGATGACGCCAATGCAATTAGAATGAATTGAGTTTGAAAATATCCTTCAAGGTGTTCATTATTGCATTCTCATTGTTGCTACCCGTCTCGCAGGAGTTTGTTTTCATTCGCAACTTGATCAATAAGATGCAATCTCAAATAGCTGGACACGAACCCACGCCTTGCCTCTTGATGTGCGCGCGCGGATGTAAGGTCTGGCCTGATCCATACGAAAGTTTGCAATTCGTAGATGAGTTTTGTAGGGACCCTGTGATGTCCTGAAGTTCCAATTGGAAGTTTTTGAGCCTATGGTATAAATGAGATATAACACCTGATCAGATAATTAAAGTAAATAACACTTAACAAATTGTTAATGCTTATGGGACAGAGTGACAATATCTACACAATCTATCACTCAAAGGCTCATTCTGATTCCATTATTTTTCAACTTGAAGTGGGATAAGGGAAACTGAAAGATGATGTAAACATGAGTTAGAGTAAATATAAGATTGAAGTGAATGGAATAAATATTTGATTGAAAATAAGTGCAATCATATCAAAGAAATACAATTTCTCATCATGATACCTTTGGTGAATCTGAGGGTTAATAAGTTTGACTTATTAACCCCTTTGTCTTTTTCAGATGGAATTGAATTTCATTGGTGATCTGATGACATGCATCATATTGATTTACCTGATCTGGTTTCATGTAATTGGAATTAGTGGAATAAAACAATCTAGATTTAACCTAGGATAAGCATATTCCTGCTGTAAACTCTGCTTCTTCCAAGAATCCTATCTTCTTCTTTGTAGGCCTGCTAAGTTGTGAAAAATTCATGGGGACAGTGAAGTGTCCTGGACCTCAGACCTTGGATGCTTGCAAAGCAATCTACAATGTTTTTGCTTCATTGTTCCATTCCGTTTTCACTCATTTTTCACAGCTTTTCATGAGAGACTGCCAGTAGCTACCATTAGCTCAACATTATCAGTTTAACCCCATCATCCATTGTCACAGCAATGTCCAATCCCTCTGACAAAATGACTTGTGTAGTCTTCAGTTTTGAAACTTTCACCCATAAGTATGGATGTAGTACTAGTATTTAGAAGCATGACATATTATTCTTGAGTATTTTTTTCCCTTCTCCCTGAACAGGAAGTAGAGGAATTCTTCAGTCGTGAAGTGCATGCTGTGGTCTCCTCTCGTCCAGAGTCAGTTTGGTTCTACCAGCAACAGCAACAACAGAAGCAGGGGCAACCGGTGAAGCTGCAAGAAAGTATTCTGAATCTTCCCAGTCCGAGTCCCGGATACGTTCCTTCACCTTCCTCTTGCTCCTCCTCCATTGATGATGGAGGCTGTGGAGCCAGAGGCCCTCTAGTGAGACTCATCATTGATGAAATAGTATTGACCCTGCTTATGTAAATGTCCTGGAAAGTAGAAGTTACAAGTGGTCATAAATCTTAACCTTGATTTTTAATACTAGTACTTGAGTCAGTCTTTTTTCTTTTGATGGTTCTACAATTTTGCATTGAGAATGTTTCAGAAGCTTTGCAAAAGTTTTTTGCTTGCATCGATTGCCTCATTTTGAATTTTTGAACTTCATGGAACCTTTTCTCAATTGTTCTTTTCTCCAGGGCAATCGTGGGAGTGCTATGCTGGCAAAGGCCATTAGGTCCAAAGCAAGTATTAGCAAAACTCTTGAAACTGCCCAACAGTTTGGAATTGCAATCTGGCCTTTGGCTAGGGTGAGGGCACAGTTTTCTTCTTGTTTATTGTGGTTGCATTTTTTTATGATCTTGGTTGTATGTAAGATTTTATGTCTACCCTTTTGTAAAATTGTAGGTGCTGGCTTTGCTTGAGAAAGCTCATAACCTTCCTACTGCTCGGAGAGGTGCCAAAGAAGCTCTTAAAAGAGTCACTGCTCGTCCCCTGAGAAGTCCCTTCCTCAAAGTTGAGGATAAATCCAGGTATGTCCAGAAATGGAGGGTGTAGTTTTGCCTTGTAACAATATTAACAGAAGTCTCTGAAGTCTAAGGAACGTATACATTTTTCATGTTCATTGAATGTCTTTTTCCTTTTCTGTAGCTCTCATTGCTCTAATATTTATTGTATGCATTTATGGGAAATCAAGTACTCAAACCATAGCCCATTAAGTGGTTCTGGATATTGAATTTTAAGTTGTTGTGAACTGAAGGTCTCACTGCCTTCCCTCTCAAGGGATCTCATCATGTAAGATTCTGATTGTATGCCAAACATGTATCATTAGCAGGAAGATGGAAATTTTTGTATATATGTTGTCAAAGCAACTTGAATTACCTCTCACAAATTCATTCTCTATTCAGGCAGAGGCTGGAGCATGGTCCCCTCTGATATTGACAATTTTTTATGTGGTACCGCTCATGGCCCAAAGTAAGAATGCAAAGTTTTGGCATCAGGTATGGAACCGTTTTGGCATGATAATTTTTTTCATTTTGTGAAATGAAAAAAAGGGGCATCTCTTCATGCTCGTGGGCCAAAAACTTTTCGACCAAAACGAACACAACAAACACCGTTGTTCTTTAAAAAGGTTAGACTTTCAAATTTATTTCATATGCTTTTTTCCTCAAGGTGATACTGAATAAAATAAGGCTGTCAAATTTGCCAATTTTTGGCATATTCAGAAATTTGCAAAATATCAACATGTCCGTCAAACCCTATCATCATATATGTTTTTGGAATTAGCAGAAGAAGATCTAATGATGTGTGTCCCATTTTTGTCCCAACAAACTCCACTTAAGGAGAGTGATGGCTCGAAATATGCAAAAATAACAAATTTCACAAACATTTTCAATTGTATGGTGCCATTTTCTATGCAGCTCAACAAACTTGAAAAATTTGCAGAATGTCTGCCATTTACTTCAGTAAAAGATGAGAGCAATTTCAAAGCTCATATATATATTTTGCTGTCAAGGGAAAAAAAATGTTTGAAGAACTGGTAATGCAAACTGTATGGTTTTTTGGCCCTAAAAACAATGGCAGAAATTGAGAGGTGGCATCTGAATAAAAATGTGTGCATGCATTTAAAAATATATATAAGCTTTGAAATTGCTCTCATCTTTTACTCTTACTTGACTATTTACTTATAGCAGATATTCTGCAAATTTTTCAAGCTTGTAGAGCTGCATAGAAAATGACACCATGCGACTGAAAACTTTTTTTTTGCGAAATTTGCAATTTTTTGCATATTTCAAGCCATCACATCTCCTTAAGTAGAATTTGTTGGGACAAAAATAGGACACACATCATTAGATATTCTTCTGCTGATTCCAAAAAAAATATGATGATAGGGTTTGATGAACATGGTGTTTTGCAAATTTCTGAATTTGCCAAAATGTTCAAATTTGACATAGCTTTATTTTATTCAATATTGCTGCCTCAAGGGAAAAAGTATATGAAATGACTTTGAAATTCTAACCTTTTTAAAGAACAATGTTGTTTGCTGTGTTTGTTTTGGCCAAAAAGTTTTGGCCCACTTGAGCACGTAGAGGTGCCCCTTTGAAATTTTGCATAATTTAATGAATTATTATGCCAAAATGGCTCCATACCCAAAGCCAATATTTTGCATTCTTACTTTGGGCCATGAGGGGTACCACATAAAAATTTTTTGTCAATATCAGGGGGGGTCACATTCCGGCCTCTGGCTGATTTGAGATGGAATGAGACTGCATTTTTTCATAAGTGCATCCTTGAAGACAACATTATTGACTTTGCAAATTTGAAAATTGGGGTTTTGATGTCATAGTAGCATTACTCTGCCTATGCTAGCTTAAATTTTGCAAGTGTGGGATGTATATTTGAGCTGTTTTCCATCTACCACTGGAGGTTTATTTTTACCACTGGTGGTGGCTTCTTTTTTTTTTTAAGGTGAAAGCATGAGCATTATAGTAGAATTTCTGAAGTGTGCTTTATGAGGGAATTTTATAGGAAATTGTTATGGTTTTGAGTGTGCTGGTTCCTTTAGATAGAGCCACAAGAGTTCCAAAGGAGATTTGAAAATTATCTGATAACATGAGCCACATGAGAACTAAGTTGGTTTTTCCATAACAGCCAAAGCTCTGGCACTCTTTCAACCCTCTGAGAAGCCAGGTGTTACTAGGATTACCATCAGGCTTCAGGTGCAATAGCCTTCATTCTTAGAACTGATGCAAGTAATTTGTGTCTTTGTCATATTTTTTATGCTTGAACCAAGTCTGAAGATTGGTTTTCACAGTATCAAGCAACACTATGGTTTTTCATGGGCTGCTTGAAGAACAAAAAATGAAGACAACATTGATCTCCATATGGGCTGTGTTCATTTAAATATGCATTACATCGTTAGCACTGGCACCATACAGTTCCCAGAATGTCAGATGTGATGTACTGCATACCAGAATACTCAGTGACATTTTCATATCTCTGCTTCTGGTGCTTTAAAATTGTTTTTGACCTCTCACTTGTTTTTAACAAAAGCTTCATTATCCCAAAAATCCCATAGGCATCCTCTAATTTGCCAGTGACAAAAAATCTTGGCAGGAAGGTGTATATATATTTGTTGAGAGAAACTTTTGAAGTAATTTCAAGAAATGTCATTTGTATCTTAGTGGCATTCAGACTAGGCAGATAGTGTAGTTCAGTGCAGCAGTTTCCTACTGACACCCCCTTGCCTTATTTTGTGGTGCTTTGTAATGGAGGGTAGGTGTGCTTATATTTGCTAATATATTCTCATGGGCTTTGGTAACTTCCATTCAGTTTTGTTTTTTTCCCTATGAAAAAAAGTTGCTGTCTGAGAAGTTAATAAAATTGATGCTGAGGCATTTGAGGAAAGTTGTGTGACTAGACTAACCATTGTTTTTATTCACGTCTAGCCTCATTTATTTTTTGCATTTCTGCGAAGCCAATGTATTTGACTTCTTCATTCCTGCAGGAAGTACCGTCCATTATACAAGGAGTTCTCTGTGTGGCCAAAGTTGCTACGTTTTGTCCGCAGTGCTGGTTCCCCATTTCATTTCACCAGTCAGCCTTTCAGCAACGAACCCTTAGGGGAGAAAAAGGTTGAAGTAAAAAAATTTGAAAAACCAACACGACAAAGGTCAGTCTTATGTTGAAAGTCTCTACATTCTGGGTTATCATTTGTAAGTTGCTGTGCAGATTAAATACAGCAAAATTTCTTATTGTTCGCAGAAGTTCTCCAAGGAAGCCACTTCCATCAGCCAGCACCTTGAAAAAACCTGCTACTGGGAAGTCAGGATACTGTGAAATCTGTAACGTGACCTTCAGGTGTCTTGAAGAGCACTTAGAAACCCCAAAACACAAGGCCTACGTTGTCAACGACTCTCATTATCACTGCATTGATCAACTTATTCCTGGTCATCAGGATTTCCAAGACTTGATTGCATCAGAGCTGCAAGTGTGAGTGGTTTGTTTGATCCTTGAGATTATCTCTTGATTTTCTCACTTTGTCTCCAGCTATATTTCTCAAGATCTATTACCCTAGCAATATGTTTTGAACACATTGTCAAGCCCTCCCAGGGAATGTCCTGTCTAGTTTAATTGTCAGATTTCTGAACATGGTTTGAAAATTAATAGTATTCTTAGATGCACAAGGCATGAGACTTAAAGTCTCTTCACTGGTTATTGCAGCTTTATTTAAATGTGAAAAAAAAAACTTTTCTCATTCTACGAGGGGCATTTCATAAATTCTGCACAGAATTTTTTTTCTCTTTTATTGCCAATTAATCCAACAGACTATATCTATAGGCCTTCTACATATTCTCCTTCCTTAGCAATGCAGGACTCCCAACGGTGTGGAAGGCTGTGAATGCCAGATAAGGCGCCATCTTTGTTAAGTTGACGAATGCGTCGGGTAACGGCACGAGAAAGTTCTTTCAAATCTGCAAAACGCACACCACGCATCTCTTCTTTGAGTTTTGGGAACAGGTCATAGTCTGGAGGACTCATATCAGGACTGTAAGGGGGGTGAGGAAGAATTTCCCAACAGTACTTGGCCAATAAATCAGTCACTACCTTACAAACGTGTGGCCTGGCATTGTCATGGAGGATGAGAACCCCTTGTTGGTGGAGTTCCGGGCGATTCTGGTGCATTTTTCTTCGAAGTTTCTGCAGGAATTGGCTGTAATATGCTCCTGTAACACTAGATTTCACAGGTACACGATCAGTAACAATCACACCGCGACAGTCGTAAGCAAAGATCATCATCTGCTTAACTTTTGATTGTGAGCGTCGACATTTCTTGGGCCTCGGTGAATTTGGGCTTTTCCATTGGTTTGATTGGGACTTCAATTCTGGTTCAAAATCACGGATCCAAGTTTCATCAATAGCCACTATTCTGTCCAAAAACGCTTCCCCTTCTGCTCTGTAACGTTGCAGGAGTTGCTGAGCAATGTCACGGCGTGCTGCTTTTTGATCATGTGTGAGCTGATGTGGGACCCACTTGGCTGCCACTTTTCTTTTGTGAAGATGCTGGGTGAGAATGCGAAACACTGACGTGGCTGATATCCCAGTATCTTGAGAAATTTCCTCACAGGTCATTCGGCGATCCTCTTCAATCACATTGGCCACACGTTGCACTGATTCGTCCGTTATTGCACAAACTGGTCTGCCAGACCTTGGATCGTCGTTTATGCTCTCCCGCCCACAACGAAAACGTGTGGCCCAACGAGACATTGTGCTCCGGTCTACTGCATCACTTCCACACACCTCCACAAGAATAGCGTGAATTTCTGTGGGAGTTTTATTGCGCAAAGTTTCAATTTTAATGTAAGATCGCTGATCGTTTTGTGTCACCGTACCCGAAAACTCTGCACTGGCCATTTTGAAAGTTTACTGTTTCTAAACAGCAGCACTTAGAGCAACAAGATTCGGCATGAAAGCACTCATAGGCTCAAACTATAACTGAGACAAAAATGGCGGTCATAACATCATCCAGCATTCAGTGTTGCCAACCTGTGCAGAATTTATGAAATGCCCCTCGTAATTGTATACTTGAAGAGTACCTGGTATTGATTTGCTTGAGTTTAACTAGTTGCTATATTCCATTTTTCTGCACATAGGAATGTTATTGACTTGTCTGTTTTGTCTCCTGTGTGTGAAATACAGGCAACTCAGCATAATAAATATGATGTTGTAGATAGTTTCAGTTATTGAAATACTCCAGATTATAGAGTATATTTTGCTAGTCCCTTTGAGTATTCTATTATGTGGGGGTGGCTTTAATTAGGTATAGCACTTAGGAATCTCTTTAGATTTGATTAAAATGATTATAAATGTAAAGTTAATGCATTTATGACTTTTTTTTCTTTTTTTTTTACAGGGTTTGCAAAGCAGAGGCAGGAATGGTGTCCTCATCTCCATCAGCAGAACACAAGAATCTAATTGCTGAGGCACCAGAACCTCGTCGTTCTAGCCTTAGGCTCCTTGCACACAGGGGGAAATCTTATGTATGTTTCAGTCCACAATTCTTTGAAAAATTTGTGGGATATTTCATAAGATGTCTTACCTCAGTTTCAATTTTTGGTTTTGGAGCAGAATGAAGGAGAAGGGATGAATGGGATTCAGAGTGATGATGAGGACCTGTCTTTGAGAGAGAAAATCCGAATTCGTTCCCATAGGCATTCTGATGAAGGCAGAAACAATTGCTTACATTCTTCAATCAAAACGCGAGCTCGACACCTCACAAGCTCCTCTGATGGGGCAGGGGAAACCATGAAGCTAAATGGAATGATGAATGGAAACCTTTGCAAGCGTCGCCCCATGTCCAGAACAGAGAAATTCCTACGAGACAATGTAGAGTACTACAAGCTACAGGTCCTGTCCTCAAAGTTGCGATCCACTGATCACCTGATGAGGATGACCAATGAGAGCGAGGACTTCACTCGACGGGGCCGCATGCATCCAGATTTGGCTCTTCTTATTGACAATCAGGAATATTACAAGCTTGAGACACTTCCTGGGAAACTACGTGCTTCCTCCCTGTCACCAAGACATTGTGAAGACACTCACATCCCACTGGAAAAGCCCAAGCAAGAGAACCCTCCTTTGCCAAAGACGATGGCTTCTCCTCATGAAGACAGTGATATTGTTGTGAATGTTGATTGTGCTTCCACTGAAGAGAAACAGCCATCTTGTTCATCTCCAAAACGAAGACCAGGTCGTCGAGAATTAGAGCAGCTTCTGGAGGACAATAAGGAGATCTTGGATCTCACTCTTTCTGATTCTCGTCTCCGTTCCTCCCCTCCCGAGTGTGGACTCTTGAAGCCAGCATTCAGTGACTGTGATCATCGCCTGTGTCAAAGTGAGCCTCCCCTGCATGAAGGTGATTCAGTGGCCCCAGATATGAGCTACCTCTTTGACCAGCATCCACCTGTGGACCCTTGTGTTAATTACCATAGCATGGACTTTCAACGCTTTTGGTCTGAGCCTGATACCCTAAAACCATTCCCTCTCCCCTTTGAAATGTCTTTTGATGTGGTGTTGCGCCAGGCTCAGCTGGTGCGAGGCAGCAAAAATAATGCTTCTGCAGCAAAGCGGAGACCATTGAGTGTAGCAGAAATGCATCGAAAGTCTCCTCGGTGCCATGCTTCAACCCAAGCCATTTTGTCTCAGCTGAAGATCTCTCAGGAGGTGAACCCAGAAGAACCAGTGACAGATGCAGGTCTGGCAGACTTGGCTCAGGGAATTGAAGAGGAGATCATTAATGGTAGCATTGAAGACATGGAAGATCTGCAAGAGCCAGGTGCTTTACCACCCACCATGTCATCAGGGCGTGGCAAGCGGGCTCGACACTCCAGCCACCGAGGTGATACCCTCCCCATTAGTATAGACACAAGCCACATCTCCCTGGACTTTTTGGCTAGAGCAGATGAATGTGAATGTGCATTGGTGTTCAATGGGATGGGAGAGGATTGTTCTACATCTGAGTGTTCTTCAGTTGGTTCTGCATCACAGAGAGACCGAAAGCGAAAGAAAGTCTACAAGCCAAATCGAACTGGCTGGCCCAAGAATAAAAAGAAACGGAAAGTGGAGAAGGTGGAAACACCGATACAAGTTCCTGTGACTGCAAATCGGAGGAGGACTCGATCATCAGGAACGCTGGACCCCAAAGACGATGTCTTGGATGCCTCACCAAAGCCCAAGAAATCAGAAAGTCCAAAGGAATCCAGTTCTCCAGGACGCAAGAGAGCTCGAATTGTATGAGCACCCTATTTTTCCCGCTGAGGTTTTTTTTTTAGTTCAGTTTTTCACCTGGATTTTTTTTTTATTTGGGAGTTTTTGAAATACTCTCATTTTTGTATTCTGTCTCCTTCACAAGGCTCAAGTCCAGAAAACTGTGTGAAAGATGTCACTCAGCTGGACCTTCATTAATACCTTCCAGGTGATGTATTCAGTGTAGAGCTTGTAATATTTATTCAAGATTTTGTGTTATTTTCATAGAAAAAGAGTTCATGGATTTTATTATTTTGTCTCATGCAATTTTTCCAGTTTATTTAAAATTTTGCAGTCAGTTTCTTGTTTTTTAGTTTCACATTTCTGGATGGTTTTCTTGTCTCAATGAAGATATCCAGTTTGGTCTTCCACAGCAGAAATTGATTTTGTTCTGGTTCATTGGTCAGTATCAATCTAATTGAACAACTTAAGTATTAGGCAATAAGAAATTGCTCCGAATTGTTTCGTTGATCTAATTCATTTGTCTGTAGACCTATCTCTTCTCGGCTGTGTATGAATACATATCAATCAGCATTGAATTATTCAAACTCCAATCACATACCTGTATCATCGCATCTTTATGGAACGTTCATTTAGAGGGGTGCACAATATTTCTCCTGATTGGTGTTGATCTGTATTTCTGTTGCTTCCGGAAGAAGAAGAGATGACTGGTTTCCACACTGTGTTTCATTTGTCACCTTTCTTTAGTTAATATGTAGCACTCTATGGAGGGTTCAACAAGCGAGTTTCTTATCTCACTGATAAGTTTATTTGAACTTAAACGACGTAAAAGAGACCTGACGGAAAAAGAAATTGCTGAGTGAGAGTGAGGAATGGAACCAGACGGGCGTGAAGGGAAGAACGGAGACGAGAGCTAAGTTTTCACAGCACGGACGAGCCCATACAGCAGAGGACGTCCCTGCGCATGTATTCTTATAAGACGAGGTGGAGTATGTAGGCAGTGCAGTGTGTGATTGTAGCGCTACGTGAAGCGGATCTCCTCCCCCCCAACCTCAATTTCGTCATTCGTATTTCACGGACCTTTTCGGGATGAAACTACGTTGGGTCTTCAATATTTCGACCAGGAAGCTGAGGTCTTTGCCCCTCGTCCTACCTCTTTTACTTATGTGCGTCGTGGTTTTGGTTTTCACGAGAAGTTGGAACTCTCGGAATGCATTCTTTACCGGAAGCGTGAAAAGTGTCAAAGGAATTGTCGAAGATCTGGACGAGGAGATGTCGTTATCCGATTTTCAATTTCATGACATGAGTCACCAAAAATGTGGACCGGGCCCACAAGCTCAGACCAACTTCACGTCTTGGGAGATCTATCCGCAATTCGAACTTGGTGTGAGTCCAAAAAAATTTTCGCTTGAGTGACCAGAACAATTTTTATATGAAGATGCTCAGTCTCAGTACCTTGGACTTGTCAAATTGGAGGCAAGGAGATACAAATGAGAACAATTTTATAATATTCTTAAAATGCATTACATGGTTCGAAATAGGAAAAAGAAAAGTAGGTGTCATGCTTGTAAGGGTGAATATATTCTTGCGTGCCTATGCTGTAGAATATTCATGCACATTGTCGACGGCCGCTCAGACTCTGCCTCATCGGTACATCCTAAGTGGATACAGAATTGGTCCGCCTGGATTTTGAGTACAGGTATAGTAGACGGCTCGATGGACATTTTGGTGTAATGCCCTGAATGGTTCAGGAATGGAGGTCATGCAAGAACGGATGCTGGAAGAGAAAGATCAATGGAAGGGTGGAGGAAACCGCAGAGACAGATAAAGATTGGAACCACCGAGATGTGGTGGCGTGTCGTTTCCGCGGCCCACCATATGTCACCTGAGGGTTATTCACCAGAAAAGAAAGCAATTTCTTCAGTCGAGTCCGGGCAAATATTTTTCCTGTGAGGATATGAATTACCTCGCATTCTTCTTGTCAGCGCCATTGCCATACGGAACAAGAGAGAAGCCTTCTTGAAAGTGCCTTGAATATTTTAGCTCAAATTTTAGCTTTTGCGAAGAGCGTGGCAGGAGATTTTCAGCTCTTAATAGATGCAACGCGGCACGATCACTATTTGCCTTCTTATCTCATCGTTCTTTGCCAGGAAACAGGAAAGGCTCAGATGAGGTTCTTTTCACTCACTGCTAGACACCACCGAGTCACGGCCGTGAAACCTAGAGCAACAGCTCGTTTTCTCTTAGAAAAACTGGAAAGACGCAGGCATTTGTGGTAAGTGGAAATGTTATTGAACTTTCCTCCCTCTCGACGTCCTTGAGTGTGGGCTGGGCTGCATGCAAATTACACACACAAAGGAATCGTTGCAGCGGCCCGGGAAGAAACAAGAGACCAGATGCAGGAATCTGCAAGCAGGTAATGAGGCGTATCAAGTTTGTGGTCCAATTTAGCCTTACAGTCGCACCTGAATACAGGATCGAGAAAGTACTTATTCGTGCACATTTAGTCCGAGTTCCATCCCATCCAGGTAATTGGCCGTTATGTAGCGAAAAAGTATCGGAAAAGTTCAAGAAAAATTCGAAATTCCTAATTGGCGAAGGAACATACTTTTATGGCGGCTTTTATAATTCAAATGCAAAGAAATTCGCCGAGCAGCGCAATCTAATCCAGAAAAGCACGGAATGATATTGACATTTAAAAGTTAAACAGGGAGAAAATTCGTGACTGGAATCCAATTACATAATTGTCCACTGGAGAGTAATCTGGCCCTACACTCTTAGAAAATTCCGAGCGTTTGGGGAGTAAAAAGTGCGTGAGCTTTTCGATGTTACTCTCTTAGTACTCACCAAATGCTCCCTCATCGCTCGCATTGAAGTGAACACCTTGAAGTTCTTCGCCGGGCCACTAGATGGAGATAAGGGTCTCGCTTTTCGCACAGTACACAAAAGTTACCTTCCCTCTTTCCCTGGAATCGTCCCCCGCAGGATTGTTTAGTACCTTGCCATGTGTCTCGCTTAGTCTCATTAATAGGAATCAATAAACACGGACACTTCATCATTTGTTATCCACATATTCAAGACATATTCATAGAGTCCATGCCATAAACAAGCTCATATTCCTATTGAGAACCCCCTTGGAACGCAAGTGATCTAGATAGCGTAGAGAGTGCACGTGAACTTTATTCCCTCATACCTCAATTAAACGAGGTGATAAGGACTGATATCCCGGACTACTCTACGGAATCAATAAGAGGTAGTCCACCCTCTGACGTGTGATGTAATCAGTAGAGTCAGAGGTAAGTCAACGCATGTACGAGAGAGATAGCGACACAGTATATAAGGAATTTTTCGCATTTGCACGACATCCCTATCACTTTCTGATGGAAGCGTTTTTACTCACGGAGGAGGAGAGCAATTTTACTCCTTCATGATGGAGTAAATTTGTTCCTTTCCCAACACAGTATATAAGGAATATATCGCATTTGCACGACATCCCTATCACTTTCTGATGGAAGCGTTTTTACTCACGGAGGAGGAGAGCAATTTTACTCCTTCATGATGGAGTAAATTTGTTCCTTTCCCAGAGTGCTATTTTACTCTTTTTTTTTTTTTAGAAAAATCGCTCCCCTTTTTCTAAGAGTGTAAACTGCACTCAAGCATCCTTTTGCTCCAAGATCAAAGGAGCAATCTCCTGCCTTCGGATTCGAGCAAGATCAGGCAAATGTAGTGTTATGTCACCTATTTACACGGATAGAGTCCCAGTGCCAAGACATGATCGGAGTGAGTTTTTTCCTCGTTCTGCAACGACAGCAGGACAACAGGGGTCGGCATCAAGTGGCTTAAGCGTCGGACCATCAGAAAGGCGAGAATCTATTAGCTCTACCTGGAGGAGGCTTCTCTCTTGTTTCTAAAAAGCAATACGGTTTTACAATTCCTGTCCTTAAAGATAGAGCCGCGCTTTGCCTTTTGGAAGAGCTCAATAGTGCTTTGCCTTTATGTGTTTGTGTTAGACCTATATCGGCAAAGCCTATGGGAGAAACATCTTTCGAAACGAGCACAGTTGGGCTACTCGAAGGATTCTCATGTGACTAGCCAAGGGGGCTATGTTGCCTAACCAATTACATCATTACTGCTGGTCAGGTTATTGACCGAAAGATCCTACCCGTTGTCGGATCGAATATGAAATTCGAATATCGAATGAAAGGGACACTCGACAGATGGCCCCTCGATTTAAAACTGCAACACGACCAGAAATGAGGCTCGCAAGAGTACCGGAGTGCCATCTCATGACAGACCAGGAAACTACGTGAAAATGATTCCAAATCGATTCTCCAATTTGGCATTTCTTCAATCGCTGTGCTCATGAACCTCACGTCTAAATTGGTTCCTTAGCATGCGTTGGGAAGGGAAAACGCCTTCTTCACTCTTAAGACCGTCGCAGGGACGATCCAAGCAAAACGCTTGTCATGTTGGTGAGAAAGATCATGGGGCGCACTTCTCATCGCCTGTAGTCATGTCACATCCGGATAGAAGTCTAAATGTGATGGTTTGACACCCGGAAAAATTCCCGTGTCATGATCCCTCGTGCGCATCGTCACCTTCTTACCCAACTTTATCATCGCAAGCTACCAGTACCTGGATCCGGATTCGTGTTTCCATGCGTTTTGCTCAATATTAGGCTTTTAAATTCTAAGCTTTATAGAAGTTGTTGGGATGATCTCAACATCTCACAACCGCTGGAAGATACACGTGGACCGAATGAATATTGATTTTAACCTACGCTTTTTTCATCGTAGCCTATGCTGACCAACAGAAAAGAGTTCTTCGAGGATCCCAAGTACGCCCACCTTTTCCAGGAATACGAAAAAAGTAACCCGAAGGACCTTCCGAAACTCAAGGTTAGCCGATTTGAGGTCGACATATCTCAAAATCCAAGAACGAAGCGAGGGCATTCATAGTGGTAATTGCAGGTGATCCTGGTGCCTTGGAGCCACTGGGATCCTGGTTGGGGACAGACCCCGGAAGGCTATTATCAATGGGTGAAAGTCATCATGAAGGGATATTTAGAAAGAGCACCAAAACCTGAGTACAAGAACTTGACTTTCATCCTCGCTGAGATCTTCTTCCTCGACCGGCTTTGGCAAGAGTCCGTCTCAGACCCTTGGGTGAATATCAAACACACGCAATAATTGTCTGTCTATACGCGATTCGAACTGATCTTTTTCAGCCTGGACGGGAAGGAAAAGGAGTCCCTGAAGGAGTTAGTGGAAAGAGGAAGATTAGAAGTGATAACAGGAGGCTGGGTCATGACAGACGAAGCTTCGCCGTCTCTATACGCCATGCTCGATCAGCTCATCGAAGGCAATCTTCATCAATCTCCCTTCCCTCCCTGCGCTTCTTGTATTCCTTTAGGGACGATTGATGTGTTTGTGGATGTCCGAACAGGTCATTGGTGGTTGAAGCACCATTTGGGGGTTGAGGCAGTGAGTGGGATGGCCATGGATCCGTTTGGAGTCGGAGCCACACTCCCGTACCTTCTCCACGAATCCGGAGTCTCCAATATCATCATTCAACGCATTCACCACGAATGGAAACGCTGGTTCGCGATGAATAAGGTAAGGGATACGTGAACTCCTATACTACTCCTGCTCTACTCCTTTACGAGGTAAAACCATATTGTATTGTTGGTACTCAAGCAGAAAATAGCGGGTGGTTTCCTATCACGGACCCATCCTACCGTTAAGATGACTCTAAAGTCATAATAACGAGGCTCCTAAGGCACATAAGAGAAGATAGAGTACAAAAATTTCATGACTCGAATGAATAAACCCGAAGGTCTTTCCTTGCCGATCGAATTTCGCCGCTGTGTCGTATGCACAGGTGGAGGACTTCAAGTGGCGTCAAACTTGGGACGGGAAAGGAGAAATGGATGTCCTGTGCCATCACAGGGCTCTCACCTTGTACGGGGAGGCTCAATCCTGCGGACCGAATCGAAAGATCTGCGAGCAATTTGACTTCGTGAATCTCGGTCTTCCCAACGTAGGAGCGAACGGCCAAGGGAAGACTCTCAGAATCACGCCCGACAATGTCGCCGAAAAGGCAGGAATGCTTTTGACAGAGATGAGGAAGCTAGATTCCCTCTCCCGTCATCATGTCATTCTCCACATGATCGGAGAGGATTTCAGGTAAATTAAGAGATCTTTCGTCCTTGGAGTTCGTGTTTTAGTACTGTATTTTCTTCTCTTTTACTTATAATTTATTCGTGTAGTTTCCATTTCGCAGCAAAAAGTGCTCAAAAGTTTAATTTCTCGGCAGTGTGAGCAACAACTCAAATAAGTTTTGCACTTCAGGATAGCTTAATTTGTTACCTGTGAAGGCATGACATGCATCGCCAAAATAATGCTGCCTCCAATTTTCAGTAGGATTCGTAGTTACAGATAGGATAATTTGGTGCTAGATTTGGGGAAACAGGGATAATCATGGAAAAATGCAGTCAGGGAGTGTGATATCGCACAAAACTTGGGACAGCGTTATTAAAGACCAGAATTATGGAAAACAATGTGCATCTGTAATGTCAGTCTGAAAAAACTGGAGTTTTGAGAACACTCCCAGGGTTGGAATTCCAGAGCGTGATGGCAGCACTCCATTTCTTCCATTTCTCCCGTACCCCGGCCAATCAGAATTGTGTCGGCTACCGAGACATCCAAGGAAATTTTCGAGTCCGAGTCGACAATCGCTGCTATAGCTAGAACAGCTGGAGGAATTAAAATTAAAGCAGCGCATGGACACAGAAATGGAAAAAGGGTGCATGGGCACTCCTCAATTGAGGAGTTCTCTGGAAAAGGGGCCTGTGTGCCCATACGCCCTTTTTCCATTTCCGTGTCCTTGCGCTGCTTTAATTTAAATTCCTTGGATATGGAAAAAGGGCGTATGTGCATAACCACTTTCTGCCTGCATCTCAGAAATGTGAGATAAAGAAATTCATTTAAACCACAAGTTCAATTGGAAAAAGATCTAAGATACCATTTTACTGATAATTAAGTTTTGACCAGCTTCACATTAGGTATGGGAAGTTTTTATCGTTTATCTCGAATTGCATCGTTTGCACATATACCTTTTCCTAGAGAACTCCTCATATTGTTCTGCGTCCAGGGACCTGTTCCTCGCCCCTGCTAAACTTAATCAAAACTGAACTGAAAGGATTGCAAAAGCAACCAAGGGAGTCTGCCGTTCCTCATCTCAGTGCGAAATTAACGCACGTGTATATAGGGCATTAGGATGGGGACAAAACCGGGATTACCAATCAGAACAGGAGGACGGGACATCTATGAACTATGGCACAACTGAAAGGGGGAGGTCTCAGGGGTTTCTCACCCCATCTTTAGACCTCTGGAAAAGTGAAAACCATATAATACATACATCGCAACTCATACGATATGAAAATTTATGACATTTGTGTTTAATGATCTTGGATTCCCATGCTCGTATGATATCAAACAAACAATGAGAGTTCTTCCTTGTCATTCCAACATTTAGACGGCATTTAGACTGGATCGAACCTGTCTAAAAATGTTTCCCCTTCTAAACAAAGTTTTAGCAAATCAAGGGGAAGAAGAGGATTTTTGCCTTTAGACTGCTTTTAGATTAGATTAAGTTTAGATTTATATTTAAATTAAGTTTAACAGGCGAGGAACAGGCCCCAGAACGGCGGTCGTGATTCTCAGAAGGTGTTGCTTGAGAAGGCATGACGTCAGAGGCTAAGAAAAACTATAAAAACTCGATGGTTCTAAATCTATAAGCGCACATATGAATTCCTGCTCACGTTGTAGATGAGGAAAAGGTATTTCAGGACCGTATGAGACCATTATGGAGGGAAATGAAACTACGATGAGCCATTCAAACGACCCTGGATATCCTAAAAGGCGTCCAAGGCTTGGGGTGCACAGAATCTCTCGACATAGGATCGGACACGCAGAGCACTTAAGCGAAGGTATAACGTGTGTACAGCATCGCCAAGTTCATGCCTCCTGCAGCCCAAAGTCTCACGCGAGGTACCTAGGAGGCAAGGTAGCACGACCATGCCCTGCTCCCCACTCGATCTCGAAGGAAAAAAAAATTAAAACCAAGCTAACGATAGCAAAGGGCGATTGGAACCGCGAATCAAGTGCAGAGGTCATACCTAGATAAGTCTCATGCATTCCTTTCCTTCTCTCAGTCATCCACATTCCATCCCACCCTCAACTCCGAGCACCATCCAATATAGCTTGGATATTCTCCTCCATGCAGGATATACAGGGTGGGCCAAAAAAAAAAACAAAGCTATCATTTTTGGTAAGTTGTCAATCTGATTGTATTTGACCGATTTTGATTAAATTTGGAATACACATAGGGTGACTCAATCAGGGTTTGTATGCCAAGTTTCAAATAAAAATTCCAAAAACGGTGAGATGGCATTTAATTTACTTTTCCTCACCAAAAAAGTAAGTTTCTTCTTTCAACTTAAAAATTCTCACAACTGACAAAAACAATCAAGCAAACAAACAGAACAAAAACAGATGCACAAATACCAAACATGAAAGTACACAATTTGATTTAGGGACATACATTTCAACTGATAAGGTGCACAATGTGCCCTCCATTTTGTCGCCTCTAGTCTGGGACACCACAGATCAGTGACTCGGTCAATACACCTTTGAGGCAGTGCCTCCCAATCTTCCTTTGTAGCATCATGCAGGGATCGAAGGTCAATGAATTCGGACCTCCCTTTCATCCCGGCCTCAAGGTCATATCGATATTTTCAACAGTACATTTTGGCGTTGGTCATTATAAAATAATTACAACTCCTATAATTTTAAAGCCAGATGGCTGAAAGTTGGTATACCAATTCCACTCGTGTCACCCTATAAGCCTACCAACTTTCATAAAAATTGGCAGCCTACAAAGAGGTTTGCGACTCGCCAAAAATGATAGCTTTATTTTTTTTTGGCCCACCCTGTACATTGTGAGCAGAATTGCCAAAGGAAAGGTTTACTCGATGTGGTATATTTAGTTTCGTTAAAATAATAATAGATTACGAAAGTCCAAAGAAGCAAAAGTAAAAAAGAGCGTAACATCTCATTTTTCTGTCCCGCTTCAACATTTTGGGACTTCCGTAATATATTACTCGTATTTACAGTGTTCTCACTATCCTGCTATTCGTTGTCTATTCCAGCTATCTCACCTTTTTTTTTACTATGTAAGATTTACTTTTGTCTTACAGATACCGACTTCAACAAGAATGGGACAACCAATACCTGAACTACATGATGTTGGCGGATCACATTAACAGAAATTCAGAGTCCTACCATGCTGAGGTGGAGTTTGGGACGCTGAAGACGTACTTTGAAGAAGTGAGAAAACGAGTTCCGAGCTTTCCAACCTTCAAAGGCGACTTCTTCCCTTACAAGATGAAGTATGAGGATGTCTATTGGACGGGTTATTTTTCGACGAGGCCGTTTTGGAAGGCCAAGATCCGTCACCTAGAACGACTCGTGAGGGTGACGGAGATGTGGTTCACCGTTACCTGGAACAATCCAGAATCGGTCTCGTCCCAGGATCTCTCAGGACAGGTCTATTCCAAAATAGTTCAAGCGAGACAAGAGTTGGCCCTCTTTCAGCATCACGATTCCATCACGGGAACGTCCCCGCAGCACGTGATGTATTCCCATAACAATGACCTCCACAGGACTCTGCAGGTTCTCCAGTCCTCTCTGGTCTCTCTGGGACGGACTCTGTTGAACATTAAAGGCGTTCTGAATTTTAGCGACACGTATGATCATAATTCATGTTGTCCGAAGCCTCAGTGTCTCCGGTTGAAGGGCGACAAGACAAGTATCGTCGCTGAGGTTTTCAACCCTCTTACCACGATTGTCACCAATGTGATCAATGTGTGCTTGAAGACGAAGAAAAGAGTCATTGATGTATCGCTGCTAAATGGAACGAACTTACCTTTTCATGTTGAAATGAACGGCAACCAGGAGGACATTCTTTTAACGGTTCTAGTCCCAGTTCCTCCTCTGACCTTTGCCACAATCCCCATCTCGTACCAGTCCATTTCCGAAGGAAAAAATCAGCATATGCTAGCGAAGGAGGGGATGAAATTCTCTCTCGAAAATTATTACCTGCTTTTCCAGTCAACAGAAGATGGAAAATTTAACCTCTTTCAAAACAAACAGGAGCAGGTCAGTATTTCTTTACAGTATTCACTTTGCACGTATCCGGGGATACAGGGTCGGGATGGCTCTTACACGTTTGCACCGATAGTCCAGACCTGTGATCCCATCCTGCCAGTCCGTTCTCATTCCATGAATACCTCCGTCTTCGCCCAAACTGTTCAGTACTTCGACGTTCTCGGAATCGAACTGTCGTTCACAGTGTACAAAACTCAAGACTACATTGGTCAAGGTCTTCACGTATCTGTGAGAAGGGAGACGAGGAACCCCACAAAGGCGGAGAACGTGATTCTCCGATTTCAAACGCCCGTGAAGACTCAGAACGTGTTTTACACGGATGCATCCGGGTTCCAGATGGTGAAGAGGGTGCGAACTGATAGTGCGGGTGTGGCTGGCAATTACTACCCCATCACTTCTGCGATGTACATGGAGGACAGCGGACAAGAGAGGAACACCAGGTTCACACTCCTCATGGATCATGCACACGGTGGAGGGTCTATGAATGAAGGGCAGATGGAAGTGATGCTGGATCGAACGAGTTTCCACGATGACGGCAAGGGCATGGGACAAGGAGCAGCGGATTCTTTGCCCTGGGAATCCAAATTCATCATTCTCGTCGAGGAGCCACCCTACTCGAACTCTCTGCACCCATTCCTCTCACCTCTGGCTGGACGCTTGAACCTCGTCTTGAACCATCCGTTCCTGGTCCTCCTCCACGTGGATCCCCTTCCATCAGCATCATCCAAGGGCGTTTCATCCATTTTCAAGGAACCCTTCCCTTGTCATATCCACCTCCTCAACCTTCGAACTTTTCCAGATTCTTTAAATTATACCCTCCCTTCCAATGAGGCATTGATGGTGCTTGACCGGAGCCCACTTTCTTGTCCCCTCTGTGATAGCAAGCCGAAAGGCATTCTGAAAGTAGAGGACATGTTTGTTGCTGGCATGTCAGTGAATGTGACCCCGACTCGCCTGGATGGAATTGTAAATCTCGTTGTAACCTCATCATCATCATCCCAGTTAAAAAGTGTGATGGGTCTCTCTGCCTTCAGACTTGGTTTTTAGGGGCAAGGAGAAGATCTTGTGATTCTATTTGTATTATATTTATAGTAGATCTATATTTATCTAATGGGCGCACTGAACCTGACTTATTTTTCATTCGAATCACAGCCCTTTCTTTTTTAAAATATTAAAACATTTCTCCCATTGCAAATTTTTGTGGTGCTCTGATTTCGGTGCAGTATGACAATGTTCTGTTTTCTCGAGTGTCTGGAAGTTTCATTAATCGGTTTCAGATGTTGGAGCGCAATCCTTTTCAGGTTTGTACATTCATGCAACTTATGAGGTTCCTCAGAAAAGAAATATGGCAGCACCTGTAACTTGTCCATGTACTTCATATCGCTATGAAATATTAAGAAGCTGATATTAAAAAAAGAAGACAACAGTTCATCGTTTATGCCTTCATTCAATCGAAGATATCACTTTTAAATGCCCATCTATTCATCATTTGGAGAGCATAAAGACAAGTATTGATGGGTGGGATACATTATACAAATAAAATATAAAAATTTATCTTGGGGTTCATTCTTCATTCACCTCACACCTGGGAACTTGAAACGGAGCCTGAAAGCATTCAAGCCACTTCCTTGCGTCAGTTCTGAGGAAGAATTCGATATCTTCTCCTTCTGATTTTGTCTTTCCTTGGTTTCGATGCCATCTAGTCGAGTTTGAATGATGTCATGATATTCAACTCCATTTAAAAACGCAGGTACATTCCCCACTTCTGTACGTTTCCAGGAAAGATCACACGAAGAATTATTGGAACATACTGGGCCCACCGTTTGGAGAATCAGTAAAGCTTCGTGGGAAGGGATAGTGTAATTGAGGGGATCCGGGAAAGTGCGAAGGTTGAGGAGATGGGTGTGACAAGGGAAGGGTTCCTTGAAAATAGATGAAACGCCCTTGGATGATGATGCTAATGGAAGGGGATCCACGTGGAGGAGGACCAGGAACGGGTGGTTCAAGACGAGGTTCAAGCGTCCAGCCAGAGGTGAGAGGAATGGGTGCAGAGAGTTCGAGTAGGGTGACTCCTCGACGAGAATGATGAATTTGGATTCCCAGGGCAAAGAATCCGCTGCTCCTTGTCCCATGCCCTTGCCGTCATCGTGGAAACTCGTTCGATCCAGCATCACTTCCATCTGCCCTTCATTCATAGACCCACCACCGTGTGCATGATCCATGAGGAGTGTGAACCTAGTGTTCCCCTCTTGTCCACTATCCTCCATATACATCGCAGAAGTGACGGGGTAGTAATTGCCAGCCACACCCGCCCTCTTCGTCCTCACCCTCTTCACCATCTGGAACCCGGATGCATCCGTGTAAAATACGTCCTGAGTCTTCAGGGACGTCTGCAATCTGAGAATCACGTTCTCCTCATTGCTAGGAATCTTTCTTTCCTTGCTGATGAAGATGTGAAGACCTCGACCTACGTCTCCCTCATCCTTGTATAAAGTATACACGATAAAGATACCATGGGAGTCAAAAAACAGTGCATGTCGGCTGAATACTGCCGAGTCTTCATAACTGAACTTCGACGGTTGAATACGGCTGCATCGGTCCCTTACTGGCATGAACGTGTACGTTCCATCATACCCTGCTAAGCCCTGATAAGTGCAGAGTGAGATTCGAAGGTCTATTCTGCAGTTTTTCCCGCGCCAGGAGCGAAATCTTAATTTCATGTCACTGTTCCCGTCGTTGTCTTCGCTTTGAGTTAGGCGAATGTGGTCGTTTTCCATGGTAAAAGATGTCGCAGAATAATAGGTATATTCTTCTGTTAGGAATGATGGAGAAGATGCGGCAGTCACCCAAAGTCGAGCAAATCCCAGAGGTGGAACATACGCGATAGTCGTTACCAAATAGTGATTCGGACTATCTTCAAGCCGTTTAAAGTGAGCTACAATGGGACGAGAGCTTTCGTCAACTAGCTCTGGCTTACCCGCTTCGGAATAGAAGCAGAATCGAATGACGTTGGACGTGGAATGGGCTAAGGGATTGAATATGGTAAGGCCATGTATTTTCTTCGACCGGTTTAGGCATTGTAGTTCCGGACAACATGTCTCGGAGGAAGCGGTTTCTCCCAGGGTCACTCTACTAGGTTTCGTCCCAAGGAGAAGAGCCGCGAGGCTCTTCAGTGAAGTCTGGAGTCCTTCAATGCCCTCTTGAAGGGAGTCTTTATGGTACTCCATCACGTGCTGCGGGGACGTTCCCGTGATGGAATCGTGATGCTGAAAGAGGGCCAACTCTTGTCTCGCCTGAACAATTTTGGAATAGATCTGTCCTAGGAGATCCTGGGACGAGGTCGTCTCAGGATTGTTCCAGGTAACGGTGAACCACATCTCCGTCACCCTCATGAGTCGTTCTAGGTGACGAATCTTGGCCTTCCAAAATGGCCTGGTCGAGAAATAACCCGTCCAATAGACGTCCTCACTCTTCATCTTGTAAGGGAAGAAGTCGCCTTTGAAGGTTGGAAAGCTCGGAACTCGTTTCCTCACTTCTTCAAAGTACGTCTTCATCGTCCCGAACTCAACCTCTGCGTGGTAATACTCTGAGTTGTTGTTGATGTGTTCTGCCAACATCATGTAGTTGAAGTATTGTGCATCCCACTCAGCTGGTTCACGATACCTGAAAAATAACATCTGAACTGTAACAGAATCTAAATGGAGTATCTCGCCGAGAGAATGAATATGGAATTGCTGCTAGACCTGAAATCATCACCGATCAGGTGAAGTACAACTTGGTGAGTAGTTAGGAAAGCCCTTTTTCTGAGTGTACCCAAGAAAGTCGCACTCTTTTTCAATAAGATATCTCCATTATTCATCACATTTGCCCTGAGGTCTATGAAGTCCAATTCCGAACACTTTTCCTTGGCTGGGCCGCACGAGTCCCCGATTCCATATAGGAAATAGGGCATGTGATGGCACAGAATATCGTGATACCCTGCCACATCCCAAGTTTGACGCCACCAAAACTGCTGAATCTGCAGAAGATAGTACAGGTTTCTAGGACTCTGATGGCTTGAGAAATGCGGCGATTCCTGGACCTGCAACTAGCCTTATTGTTGGCGAACCAGCGTTTCCATTCGTGGTGAATGCGTTGAATGAGGAAGTTGGAGATTCCGGATTCACGGAGGAGATATGGGAGGGTGGTCCCAACTCCAAATGGATCAATTGACATCCCACTCACCGCCTCCACCCCCAAATGGTGCTTCAACCACCAATGACCTGTTCGGACATCCATAAATACATCAATCGTACCTAAAGGAATACAAGAAGTGCATGAAGGAAGGGAGATTGATGAAGATTGCCTTCGATGAGCTGATCGAGCATGGCGTATAGAGACGGCGAAGCTTCGTCTGTCATGACCCAGCCTCCTGTTACCACCTCTAATCTTCCTCTTTCCACCAACTCCTTCAGGGACTCCTTTTCCTTCCCGTTCAAGCTGAAAAAGGACCAGATCGAATCACGTATAGACAGATAGTTATTGCAGGTGTTCGATGTTCACCCGAGATTCTGAAACGGACTCCTGCCAAAGTCGGTCGAGGAAGAAGATTTCAGCTAGTACGAAAGTCAGGTTCTTGTATTCAGGTTTTGGTGCTCTTTCTAAATATCCCTTCATGATGAGTTTCACCCATTGATAATAGCCCTCTGGGGTCTGGCCCCAGCCTGGGTCCCAGTGACTCCACGGCAGCAAAATCGCCTTGAAAGACAAAACAACTATATTTGAAGATTTGCCATGAAGGCTATTTGATGGAATGGTCTAACGGTCTGACCTTCAGCTTCGGGTGTTTGCGCAACTTGCTTTTATATTTACGGAAGGCCTTCCAGAATGAGGGTTGTTCATAGAATTCGCGATGCATTTCATTTTCTTCTCCTTCAGATCCTGGCCAAGGTCCCAAACAAGTGCGAGATATGGGCTTGAATATCTCTGGAAGGAACTCTAAAAGTTTGCACACCTGATTCTGAGGTAGGTGAACCTTTTGGGAGTGAAAAGGAAAATCTCGTCTGTTGGAAGAGTACTTTTCCCGTGAACTATAATGCTTCAGGGAGAAGTAGTCTTTATGAATTACTTATCACGAAGAAGGAAGAATTAAACTCACCTCAACGTCAAATGTTGGATAAGTAGTCCAGGAAGTGATGTTCGTCTCAGCGAATAGCAGCGAATTCGTACACGAAGGGCCAGGGGTGGTGGGAATTCCCAATTTCTCGTCTCGTCCCCCTCCCCAGGGAACTTGAATGTCATGGAAGGGTCTTCTACGGTCTCCAACATCCCAGAGTGCCGATTTAAGAAGTATGCAAAATAGACCCAACACGGCGAAAAAAGCGCAGATGCGAGACACGACGTTCTTCCTCCAAGGCACTAGCCGACGCCAGTTTGCCATTGCGATTGAGGAGCTGCACGAACGACAATGAACGGGGCGATGACACCGGAACCGGAAGTTCACAAGGGTCCCGCCTCCTTATTACTATGTCCCCCCACGACTGACGAAATCGGTGCTTGTTGGAGATGTACACTCATTTCTAGCGTCACCACAGCCTGACATTCGTCTGCACCTTTTTGTTTATTCTTTGTTTTTGTCTCCCTCGGATGAGATCGTGGAAAAGGCTCAACACGTATATCTCAAGATTTTCATTGCATTCGATTTATTATTTCGAAATCATACATTTTCGGAAAGTAATATTTGAAAATCGGCAGAATCCGTTAGGGGACCTTCCGATGTAGAAATAAAGATTTTATCCTGATATCTTGCTATTTTCCCCTGTTCTCAAAGATCGACCCAAGCTGACAGTCGTAATATCCTCGCACTCATTCAGTTAACTCTAGCCTTCTCCTATGTCCCCTTCCTTCTCTTCTCCGGATACACTGCAACCAACCCGTTTTCTCATTCTGCGGTGAACCCAAAATAAGCCAGATCCATAAATTGCTTAAGATCGTGAGATGTTAGTATTCGTGATCATAAGTCATGTTGCATACGCAACACAAATGACATACTCGTGGATTAATATATTTAGGGAATGTGATGAATTGAGATGAGAGGGCCTCATGTAGGAACGAGTTCCACCGATTTAACTTGAGGCTCTCAGCGATTGCACTCCATCGATCAATGATCGATCGAATGAACGATTCTTAAGTTTTAATGAATTTAACTTTAAATCTGACTTCTAATACTGTGTTTAATATGCTCGGGCCTGGCCCGAGCCCCATGCCCCGAGCATGCGCCAATTGTTGGTCAGTGTTTTTGTCATGAGTTTAGCAAATGGTTACTTGCTGAGGTCAACAATCGGCTCAAGGATCAGAGGAAGGACAAGGAAAGTTTTTTTCTGACTTCCTGTCCGAAACTTAGAAATTTAGATTGAAACAGCTTTATCGTTTGACAGATAGATACATAGGCAGGACGTGATAAATGGCCTCTGTCCCTGTCATTCATTTTTAAAAACGCTAGTAAGGCACTACAGGGCGAAAAAAATGGCTCCTCCTAGATCTCGAGTGAGCAGGTTAAAGGGGAAGAAAAAGAAACGTCCGTTGATAAATTCTGCTTTCTCCTCTAGCCCCAATGGTTGTCATGCAACGTCGCGATGTTCGATAATCGATTGGATTAGGTTATTTCCGACTGGGGGTGGGGGAAAAGACTGGGCCCATATTAATAAACAATAAAGGACGAGAATCAATTGGTCCCTGCTCTGTAAAAAAAAATGCTGGCTTCTAGGAACACCTGAGAGCACATCAGAGAATGCCTAAGAACACATCACATATGCAAAAGAGCGTTTACAGGTATATGCGTCCTTTCGTGTTCTTTCCAGTATTTCTACTTGAAAAATGTTTACATCGTGTGGTTTTTTTTTTAAAGACGAGTTCAATGGGCTATCACGTGTCACGTTTTCAGTACCTATCGTCATTATTCATAATCGATCGGGACGCCGATTTATATTTGCATTTGTTATGTTGACAATGATATTCTTCATAAATGATAGAAAATCTGTTTTCTCAAACGTTCAAATATCGACTGGAGAGGCATTCAGAAGGAAAGATGAGAAAAGAGGAAATGTCAATATAAATTTACTTGGTCGACTGCCCCTCCGTCGCTTTCAACTGATGTGGGAAAGAGTTTCCTTCCTCCCGGCTGTTGGGTAGGGTGAGCCAATTCCCATGGGACTTGACAATGGACAAATCGAATGATATGACTCGGAAACGCGCTGAAAACTTTCGCAGTGTTCGCGAGGAGCAGAAGAAAGCGAGAGAAACGCGAGGGAATACATTTTCCCTGGCGATTTCTTTTCTGTAGGCCGAATAAGAGTTTCATTGGAGGTGTTTTTTTTTACAAATTAAAACTTAAAAACTTAAAGAATTCAGGCATTCATTAAGCTCTGCTTTCTCAAGCCTATCAGCAATACCTTTCCATTCGGCTCAGTAACATTGTGTCAAGATTGACAAAAGGTTGAAATGTTGAGTCATGGTCAAAGTTGAAAAATCAACGAACCCAGTCGGCACAGCCATTTTGTGTCAACGTTGAGAAAAGGTTGAAACGTTGAGACTTGGTTAAAGCTGAGAATTCGACGAAGAATCGACATCAATGAAATGTTGGCCATTCGTAATTAACAGTATTAATTTTCGCTTAATAGCCTCTAAACGACTTCGCTAATCCACAAGTAGTCACAATATGCTGCAAATACTGTTAATTACGAATAGCCAGCATTTCATTGATGTCGACTCTTCGTCGAATTCTCAAATTTAACCAAGTCTCAACGTTTAAACCTCTTCTCAACGTTGACACAACATGGCTGTACCGACTGGGAAGTATCAAGAGTAATGAAATTTCAACTATTCGTAAATAACTGCATTTTGGGCATTGGTCACTGGAGACTTTTCATGGGTTAGTGGAGTCGTTTGGAGGCTATTAGGTGCAAATTCCTTTTTCACATTTGCCTTTGCCATAGTGTTTATGGTATTTTAAAAATGGAGTCCATGGTTCAAAGTTCTGGTAGGGATGTCAAGAGGCATTTTCGCCCATTAGGACATCCCGTGTCGATGTCGAGTGTTCCATTATCATCCATATCCGTAAGATAGACCTATCCCTCCTAAAGATAGATAACTTTTTTGAGCACATCCGCTCAGTGCCAAGTCGCTAACATCTACATCGCTCCTTTTTTTGTTTTGTTCATGGAAGCATCAAGCGGAAGGGGCAGTCACTACATGGTTACTTTTCAGATTCCATGCTTTCACTAACCTACAAGTGAAGTAGTCCTGTCGCATCCTGCGCCTCACCTAGGGTTCTAGAAACTTCAGTTTGTTCCCTCTCGTCCTGCTGCAAACATTGAACTGGAGAAACCTACCTCGCTCTACGTTATCGAATTCCTTAATTATCTGAAATGCCTAGATGAGGTTCCCCTCGTTAACCTTCTCACGAGTGAGGAGAGTCCCAAAACTTTTAAACGCTTCTCATATGAAAGTCCCCTAACCTCCTTCATCATTCTCGTAACCCGCCTATGGACCCTCTAGGGCGCCGTTGGTTCACATATGCAGGGTGATCATAAAGAAACTTTCGTACTTTAGTGCATAATATCTCAGAAACGATATGACATAGGAAGATGAAATTGCTCAAGGGTGTTAGGGGGACTATGTGCTCAAAGACGCCATAGTTATCACATGATGTAATTAGGGGTGCCATTGTGACTCAATGTCTCACTAATCACTGCAACTGTTCGATGTGTGCTCCTCCGGTGTCCAGAATGCATAACGAATGAGTTTCTTCAGAGGGACTGCATTGTTCTAGTACTGTTTGGCTATGTATCCGTGAGTCTTCAGACAAGTTCTAGTAGTACGCAGTACGCACAAACAAAATCCATAAAACCGCCCAAACAGCATGTTTATGTTAATTTTATGTAAAATGAATGTAAATTTTTTGTCCATTTTATATCATTTTTACGCAAACCATTGTCAAGAAAATGTCAACATGTTTGCAGAAATGTCACCTCTGTGATACGTAAACGGTGACATAAAATTAACGTAAATTTTACGTAAAATTGANGAAATGTCACCTCTGTGATACGTAAACGGTGACATAAAATTAACGTAAATTTTACGTAAAATTGACATTCCAAACAGCATGTTTACATTCATTTTACGTAAGATTTATGTTAATTTTCCACTGGCATTCATGTGTATTTAACGAGTCCATCAGTACCATTGAAGAGAATTGATACACTTTATCTCCCATTCCTTTCCATACTTCAGAACTCTAGGGTGGTTGGACGAGTACACGAATACACTCATCCTCACCAGCACTCGCCCCTAACACATCTGTGCAATTTCAGCTTCCTGTGTCATACCATTTCTGAGATATTATGCGCTAAAGTGCGAAAGTTTCTTTATAATCACCCTGTATTTGTAGGCCTCCAAAACTGAACTCCAAGTGGGGTCTTACCAGCGCCGCATATAACGGAAGAAAAACGCGCGAGCTTTTACTGGAACGTCGAATGAAGTCAAGAATCCTGTTAGGTTTAGTTACTGTCGCTTGCATGTTTGAGAAGAACTGGAATTCCTCATCAAAAGTGATCCCTAAAGCTATCTTTCCGTTTGCCTCCTCCAGTTTTTCAACGCCGAACTTATTCAAAGACCTATCGTTACTGTGACCAATGTGAAGAACCTTACACTTGCTTATCCATGTCCATGGAGTTATTCACGTTGTATCAACGACAAACATCAACAATGCGGATATGTTGTATCTCAACACGTTCTCAACAGAAAATAGGTTACACCAACCGACGCGAGATGGCGCCCAACCGCCAGTGGACTTTATGGCAGGGTTGGAATTCGTCTCACCATAGCATGAGTCCCCTGTTATGGTCAGGCCCCCTGAGTTCGGTGGCCCTCCATACCAGCTTCACAGTTTTTAACACGTTGACGGACGATACGGCTATAGCCGTCATCCTTGTGAGCCACCTGTGGGACAAGACGGCTATATTCGTCCACATATCTGATAGTACTAAATCAGTGGGAACACATGTGGGATGTAACTGTCTTGACTTGGAATGCTGTCATGGTGGAGGCTACATGAAATACAGCAGTATGTTTCTGGCACCAGCCAAAATCCACTTTTAAAGTATGAGAGATTGCTTCGGTCAAAATTCAGTCGTGACGGGATGCCATCCTACCTCATCCCGCCCCATTTTGAGCTCTGGATGAGGGATGAAGTGGATGAGATGCGCCGTTCCTAGGCGGAGCCAACTATCCCACTATTTTTTTTTTATTCGTCTCTAACCCTACAATCTTCACTGCAACGAATGTCACAGCTCCCCTATTGCCTCAACGGATGTCGATTTACCTCGTGTTGTGGCTTTTCCATGATCATCCGAAGAGCAGCAAATATTAGTAAGAAAAAATAAAAGAACAAAAGGTTTTGCTTCATGAATTCAGGTACAAAAGTACTAATTGCGAAAGTGAAATGGGAAAAAATTAGTGAGGAAAGTACGAAAAGTCAAGATGTGTTTCCGATCTAATCCCCTTTCTTCAACCCCTTCCCGTAACAAAAATCCGTCCTCGCTCGTATTCCTCTCTGAGAGCATCTAGAGGAACGAAATTGGGCATGCTTCATACCCTCTGAACATAAAATCACTCCAGAAAATGATTATCTCCCCCTCGATGCGGAGAAAACAGGATCTCGTTTTTGGTCGGCGTAAATTTCATTCTGGCATTTCTATTTTCTCTCTCCCCCCCCCCCCCCCTCGTGAAGCCACCTTTTGGGGGGACTTCGGAAGAGATGGTCTAACCCAATGGTCTTCAACTTGTGTGCCGCGGCACCCAGGGGTGCTGCGAGAAGTTGGCAACCTTGCCGAGGATGTTGGCCTGTGTACGAAGTAGTGCAAGGTCAGAAGTCTACTACCTCGTATGCTACATAACTGATGTATTCGAGAAGCACTATACGGAGCTGGTAGGAAACCCCTTCTGAAGAACTCCATCTAAAGTGCGACACTTCTGACTTCAACCTACTCTCTCAATAAAAGTGTATACCAGGAGTATGCAATATGGGTCAATTTTTATCAAAATTGATTCATATTGCTTACTCTTGATATGCACTTTCATTGAGAGAGTATATATCGAGGAGGAATGTCAAGATCAATATTCTTGCTGCTATAAAGATGCATATTGCTTTTCGCTACCAGATATTCATGTCTACTTTCTCTTATTCTGGATATTACTAAAAAAAAAAAAAAAAAAAGTTCAGGTCCCGTCTAAGAATTACAATTGAACTGCGTGAGGTCACTTCAAATTTGAAGCCACGTATTGATATTTTTGGACAACCAAAGGCAGGCGCAGGTATTTCGGTTGGAGCGAAAAAAAGGAGTTTGAATATATATTTTTAATGATGGTTTTGTCAAATAACATTTCAAAATAAACTTGTCATGAATGAATTCAGAGGTCTTAATCAGTCATATATTATTGTGCATGAAGGTTCGCGGATGTGCAGGGGTGCCCGCCGACATCTCGCTGTCTGGAAAGGGTGTCGTTGCGAATAAGAAGGTTGAGAATCCCAGGCCTGACCTAAAGAGAGGTATGTGCCTTCTTGCCCTTGGTTGGCAATGCACCATTTTGTGGTGGAATATGAAATAAGCTGTCAAGATATTGCGGCTTTTCTGTGGGGTTTCAGTCGTCATTGCCTCGGGTGCCGAAAGAAATGTTGGAATTTTCTTCGATTGACGATTGCTTCTGCTTTCATTATTGGGGCCTGAATTTTCAGTTTAAAATGTAGAATCGTTTTCGCGCTGGGTTCATCGGATAAAGTGAAATTGAAGCAGATTTTAGCAGTGGCTGATCGATGTTGTACATAGTGGGCGTACTGTCTGTGGACATCCTTGCTGATAGCGTCCAAATATAATTTGAATTTCTGGGGCAACCTGTCCAAAGAAATCATTGTCTGTCTTAGAAAGACTTGTGAATCTGGAACTCGTCAATTTCGCGTCCATTGGGCCTTTCCAGCGCCAACACGCCGCCACCGTAAACACACCATTCCTCCACAGTGAAGCCAGCCATCTTCAACATAAGCACGAGAGCCCTCTTATCTCCCCATATGAACGGAACGTGGACTACAAATAAGCCTTTTTTTTTCAAATGCGCGGCATAACATTTATCCTCTTTTTTGAAAAAGCAACAAATTGTTCACATTCACACATTATTGGAGATTGGATTGGGGATGTAAAAATCGATGTCCTCAATACTTGGGAAAATATTGTACTTGTGAGGGTGGGACTGCAAGCGTTCGCCCACACTGAGAGGATAACACGACTGTATCCGGGTGGAAGGGCCTGCAGTACACACTGTTACTCGGGGAAGAGCTCAGACACAGGAAGACTTCGCCTTCCACGATCAGTGGGACGAGATGTTTCAGTAAGTTTTTTTTTCCACACCTTTACTTTCCTTATACTAGTACTACAATAAGAAATTTGCAGTATTAAAATATTTAAATTTATTATCCTAATATAGCATAGAATATCTCATCGTAGTCAAGTATCGTATTACGACTTAATTTTTTGTAGTTACGAGTCTGATGAAGTAACTGGGCGAGGGAGGAAAGGAAAAAAAGGCAAATGAGAAAAGGGGATGAAATGGTGTAGAGTGAGAAATGAATAGGAGTGCAGAGTTTATTGGTGAAAGTGGGCGGAAGTACCGTTTTGCTTCATCACATCATCTTACTTACATGTTTTTTTTTTGTTGCTTTTTTCCTTCCTGGAAATACGCTTAGTTCTTGTGCTTTAGATGAGATATAAGACCTTATATGTTTTCATTCCAAGACATGGGATATTTTCCCTAGATCCTGATATTTTTGTATGTGTGCTTGGGTGTTGTTCGTGACAGTCTGACTATCCTAGAGAAATTAGACATCCGTCTAATTACTAGTAATTACTATCACTGTTTGTCGCCTTTAACCTTGGTTCTCGAAAACGTGCAAGACCGTAACGTTTTAGTCAGATGTCTCAAAGAGGGATTCGGGAATTAGGTTTGCTTGAAGGAGTTCAACGGATGGGATGAGCCTTTTCGCCACACACTCTCATTGCTGCAGCCTAAACGTCAAATCGGAATAGATCCTAATCTATCTGTCTCGTGAGTCTGGTGAGTCTGGTGAGGCAAGGCAGTTGGATCGCTTGGACGACTGGAGATACTTAATTTCAACTGCCTCATGCCTCAATCAAATAAAACTTTGGTTGACTTTCTGAATCTGCACTTTTCTTTCGCTCTACTTTACAGTGCTGATTGGTTTATTTTATCATCGTGTCCTGAGAAAGGAGTGATCTCTGCTTCCAAGCTCACTTCCTTTATGGGTCATTTTGAATTCTGCATTATTTCTATCTCTTTTTCTTCAGAGAGAGGTACAGTATATATAAGATGTACGTGGTGATTAAAAAAAAAAAGCACCTTCGGACAATATTTTTAGCTGGTAAAAAAAAAGTGTCCGCGTAAATATCTTCATATTGGTATATGAAGATATTCCAATAGAAGCCAAAAGAATGCGAAATTCTGAATAAATGATCCAAAAGGCATTGTTTAAACCCCAGCCAATAACACGCAACATTGCGTCAAACAGTCGAGAGAAAAAATGCAGTGAACACTGGCGCGATCTCGGAGACTAGAGGATGAATTGAACTTGATTAGCTGAGTTTATCGGCACCAGGATACAGCAGTGACCACTGCGTTTTTGAGCCGCGTTCAAGCTGGCGGCGACAATTTGGAGAAAAAAGTTTTCAAACTGCTTCCTCGGGGGTTGAGATGGTTCAACATGGATGAAAATCCGCATGTCAAGAAAATTGTGTCCTCTTTCGATTGATATAAAACACTCTTTACTTGTAGTGGTGTACTAATCATATGTTTTTGGGAGTGCCTTCTTGGTTTTTGTTATACTCGCTGTGTAGTAGGTTCGACTGCAGAATGCCACAGGCATGGAAGATGCACTCAAAATATGCTGCAATACAACGGCCTAACGAACATTGAATTCACAAAGTATTATGCTCCTTGCAAAACTAAGCTTAAAGATCCGCCTCACGATCGTCAAAGGAAAGGTGGTTAGATGAATGTTCAAGACCTTTTTCCGTAGTTGATCTGACCATAGGTCAATACTCATTTGGTGTCGATGTGGGAAAAGTGGTATTGACAAGTATAAAGTTCTCCATAATGCTTTGCTTCTTTTCCGCATTTCATAACATCAGGAAGAGGATGGGGAGATTCCGATGACCCTCACACACTATACACTCTTAGAAAATTCTCATATACTGTGTGTCGTTTCGTTCTCGTACACGCTTTGACTTACCTCTGCCTGTACTGAATACAGCACAGAATGTTCTACTGCTAGAAAGCAACACTGAACAGATTATGTGCCTTTGAGTTGACTGCACGCACCAAAAGTTTCGAGGTATGAGCACCGTGACTGAAAACTCATAATTATCGCCAAAAATTTTGCCGTCCACTACAGTGGACACCATGCACGAAAGGGTTCTTAACCTGCTTCCGCCCACCGTCCCATACATATGACAATTGCATTTAGTAACACAGCTGAGTCCGAGACCAGCGAGTTGTCGAGTGATACAATGTAGTGATAGTGACAAGCAACTGCTTGATAGGCGTGGACGTGCTTCTTTCTTATGTATGCTGTGAGCTGTAGTCCAATTCGTTTCGGAATTCGGAAAAATAAGGATTTAATTCTTAAATTAATAAATAAGGATTCAAAAGTTTATTTGGGACAAAAGGGGTTAAGGCGTCATTCACACAGACACATGTTTCGCTTGGCGACGCATCACGCGCGAAAGTATTAACTACGGTACAAAAGTTTCAGTTGCAAGACCCGTCATATTTAAAATTAGTTGAATTAAATTTACTCAATTCTGCTAAGCTATTGTCTCAATGTGAAATGAAACAGATTGTCTCATTTCAACATCGACGGACAACATTGTTAGAGCGTCGAATCCTGTTGTGTCGAACCCTTAGTATATTCCTCCTCTCTCCGTCCTCAGGCATTCAATCAAGACTCGTTTGGCAAGATTACCTCTTCCTTCAGATGTATTGATGTATTCCAATGTCTTCCCTTGTGGCTTCTTTGGGGGAGAGTACAGTGTCAAAAGTATTGGTGACTTATTCCAGTTACGCCTTAAAGTAACTTGCTGCATCGCTATTTAAGCGCCATCTAGCCTCAGTAATCGGAATCATGTTTGTTCGAACAACTGCCGTTAGGTTCGCCCAGACATCATGTTGACGCAAGAATGACACGATTTTGAGTGTTCGACTGGAACAAGGCATGAATTCAATATCCTCGCAATAATGAGACCGAGTCAATCTTGACCTTGTCTATCTATCTGAACAATCGACAATAATATTTCATCAACATCTTCAACTAATTGTAAACAGTGAATCAATATTATTATGCAGGGTGATGATGATGCAAGGATGAAGGGAGGGGACTCGCACTTAGGCTTGATCGAATGTTTCCGTTTCCGCTCAATTTGCTGGTTGCTCAGATTATATATATATATATATATTTTTTTTTTTTATATATTTATTTTAAAGATTGGTCATTGGTTAGGCATCAGCTGCAGATCACCGATATGAGCGATATTCACAGATATCGGCAAATAACCTATTGCAAATAAGCAATTTCATGTTGGCTTCCAGAGCTAGACTCATGAAGTCTACGGACTTTAGCGCAGGACAACAGAGTGTGTTTTTAATTCATAGGGACCATTTATGCGTCTCTGATCAATATTAGAAAGTCTAACATAATTTTAAATATAAACGCTCGTGAATGCAATAAATAAATACTTGTAAAATAAATGCATGTAAATTAAGTCATGAAGTTATATCATACAATTACGTAATGATGAGACTGATTAAAGCAGATACGTAAGATGGGTAGTATATGCAGTAGATATGATTTCATAAGCTCCCCTGGGAATCAGATTAATCTCCTGGGTGTTCATGAAGTCACTGCACATCAAATTGCAAAGGAAATTCGAATATCTCCACAATGGCTGGACAGATTTGCATGACATTTGAGATAATAACTCAAGGTAAATTGGATATTTTTATTCACAAATGTATCGGGAAAAGTTTTCATAATTTTCCTAAAATTTCCCAAGTATGCACAAATTTGCATCTTTTTTTCTCTCTCTTTTTCCCCCTATCTTTCTCTTGGCCTTGGCCTTCTCTGTTTTTCACTCTCCACCTTTTTTTTCCATTATATTTATCGTTATTCAGTACAGGCAGAGGTAAGTCAAAGCGTGTACGAGAACGAAACGACACACAGTATATGAGAATTTTCATGTTTGCATGACATCCCTATCACTTTCTAATGGAAGCGTTTTTACTCACGTAGGAGGAGAGCAATTTTACTCCTTGGTGATGGAGTAAATTCGCTCCTTTCCCAGAGTGAAAGGGGGGTGAAACTGGAGTTAGCTATTTTACTCTCTTTTTTGGGAAAAATCGCTCCCCTTTTTCTAAGAGTGTAGAGGATGTGACAGAGTATTCCATTCATTGAAGTTATGTCTATTCACCTCACCTCTTCCTTCAGCGTAACACTGACAATGGAGTCGTCCCAGAAGATTCGTTCAGTGCCAAAATATTCATTTCCGTTCCTCCTAACAACGATCTGTATATACAGGGTGTTCCATAAATTAGTTTACGAGGGATTTTCACCTATTCTCACACTAATTAATTTAGTTAATGTTGTGCGATATTGTTCTTGTTATTAATTGCCATTATTGTTTAAAGTTTTTATTTTCATTCTAGGTGAAGGAAGACGCACGCTTTTTTTTAAATTTTCTTCCTGACATATAAGTTAATAACGAAGTTAAGAATTTCGCTTGGCGGAAAACCCCTGGGTAAACTGACTTAGGGAACACCCTGCATATTATACTTTCCTCATTAATTATTTCCATTTAAACTTTGGCTTTAATACTTACGTCATCATAACACAAAGCTTTTGTAATTTCGCTTTTCCTTACCAACACATGTGCTCCTTCCCCGGTGATCAAAAAACACTTGATGAAAGAAGTGAGGTCCCTGAATTACAGGTTAGGGATTTAAGACGAATGAGACTTGCTTAGATGAGTCCAACCGACTTCTTGCCTTTGCTAGTTCCCCTTCACTCGACTTCGATTGACTTGTCTCCGCTTTGCACAAACCACAATGAACTACGAACGGGATTCAACACCTAATTGCTATGCAGCATATAGACGCTGAAACGCACAGAAGCGGATTACATGCACCATTTATGGACAAGCCATAACACGAGGTAAATCGACATCTGTTGAAGCAACAGGGGAACTGAGACACACTCGTCGCGGTGAAGCGACATACAGTATAACCTGTCTATGGGGGAAGAGCAGGCATTTAAAAGAGAGGAAAAACCTTGCCACTGAAGGAATCACGAATCGCGAGGCCAGAGAAGAAGAAAATCTAATGATGGTGGGATAATTGGTCCAGCCTGGGGGCATTCATTCCATGATGCAAAGAGACAGACAGTCATTTTTATGACATCCTGATTGTATTCTTTCTTGGGAGCATACCATGGTTGCAATTAAAAAAATATGGCCCAATATCCTAATGTGTGTCACAGGGTATTCTTGTGGTTTATGAATATGGCTTTGTCATAAGGAAATGTTAAATCTGACTCTTATTCGATTTCGCCTCTGAAAACCTCCATAAAATGTAATAGAAGCGAAGTGCATAAATTTGCTCTATACCTCTAATGTACTTCATCAGTAAGTAGGTACAGGTATTCCTTGGAAGTATATGCTCAGGCTCTATTAGAGATGTCAAACTTTCTCTAGTGCATACCTTTCAAGTGCATTGACCTATGCGTTCATGTCTCCGCCATGAGTCATGACCGTAGTGCATACCTCTCGTATCTACCTGTCCCATGATTTTTCCCATGCGTCCACTCCTCCGGTGAAAGACAGAGAAAAGAACTGGTCGGAGAAATGACGTGAGTTACATCCTATCTCTCCCCTCCCCCCTTTTATTCACTACTACAGTATAAGGGGAACGAAAACAAACATCGGTTTATCTTCAACAAATCTGATTTCATAACGTGCTGTCGTGGGTTCTTTGAACTACAGGGTGCTCATAAAGTCTCTGCATTGAATGGATTTGGCCAATTAGGCCAATATTTGCCAAAGTATGCACAAATTTGCAACTTGTTACAAGTTTGGGTAGGAAGGTTGCAGAGTTGCTACTAGATGAGCAGACGAAATAGCTCGTTTAGGTTTAAGTGCGAGTCCCCTCCCTTCATCCTTGCATCATCATCACCCTGCATAATAATATTGATTCACTGTTTACAATTAGTTGAAGATGTTGATGAAATATTATTGTCGATTGTTCAGATAGATAGACAAGGTCAAGATTGACTCGGTCTCATTATTGCGAGGATATTGAATTCATGCCTTGTTCCAGTCGAACACTCAAAATCGTGTCATTCTTGCGTCAACATGATGTCTGGGCGAACCTAACGGCAGTTGTTCGAACAAACATGATTCCGATTACTGAGGCTAGATGGCGCTTAAATAGCGATGCAGCAAGTTACTTTAAGGCGTAACTGGAATAAGTCACCAATACTTTTGACACTGTACTCTCCCCCAAAGAAGCCACAAGGGAAGACATTGGAATACATCAATACATCTGAAGGAAGAGGTAATCTTGCCAAACGAGTCTTGATTGAATGCCTGAGGACGGAGAGAGGAGGAATATACTAAGGGTTCGACACAACAGGATTCGACGCTCTAACAATGTTGTCCGTCGATGTTGAAATGAGACAATCTGTTTCATTTCACATTGAGACAATAGCTTAGCAGAATTGAGTAAATTTAATTCAACTAATTTTAAATATGACGGGTCTTGCAACTGAAACTTTTGTACCGTAGTTAATACTTTCGCGCGTGATGCGTCGCCAAGCGAAACATGTGTCTGTGTGAATGACGCCTTAACCCCTTTTGTCCCAAATAAACTTTTGAATCCTTATTTATTAATTTAAGAATTAAATCCTTATTTTTCCGAATTCCGAAACGAATTGGACTACAGCTCACAGCATACATAAGAAAGAAGCACGTCCACGCCTATCAAGCAGTTGCTTGTCACTATCACTACATTGTATCACTCGACAACTCGCTGGTCTCGGACTCAGCTGTGTTACTAAATGCAATTGTCATATGTATGGGACGGTGGGCGGAAGCAGGTTAAGAACCCTTTCGTGCATGGTGTCCACTGTAGTGGACGGCAAAATTTTTGGCGATAATTATGAGTTTTCAGTCACGGTGCTCATACCTCGAAACTTTTGGTGCGTGCAGTCAACTCAAAGGCACATATAGACAAGTCACAACGAAAGATCGTCATCTTGTAAGGACTACTACGGCAGAGTACCTCCTTAAACGTTAAACCATAAATGGCATATTTTTGTTTTGCTTTAAAAATTCATGCACGAAAGGGTTAAAGCGGGTGTAAAAGTATGCCGATACGACAGGAATGAGAGGTGGAATTTTTCCTCTATTCTCCTTCCATCAATAGAACACTGTTGCGTGCTTGTTCCTGTGTATACGGTTACCTCTCGGGTGGAATCACAGTCATCCTGTTTTATTTTATTAAAATAAAAGTTTTTCTCTTAACGGCAAAAATTGGCGGAAACTTCGAGTCCTGTATCAATCGGGGTTTCATGACTCCGAATGATACAGGACGGGGTCTCGATCCCGGCCCGAGGCACTTACTCCTGCAAGAGTAAAGCAGAACTCCACTCGTCAGCGAGCGGATACGTGCGGGTTACAAGGAGGGTGATAATGTGAGAATGGAGGGAGGGGACTGCAGCGCGCATGGTGGGTACGAGGAAGGTCTGTAGGCACAAGATGCGATCTTTTGCAACTCTTCCTACATGATGTGTGCGTAAGACTTGAAATACTGCGCTAGGCTGGAGTTAGCCTGCTGTGACCATTGGATCGTCAGTGTTGAAGAGTGAGATTACCATATTCCATCTTTTTTTGCTGTATGGCATTACGAAATTTAGGAATCTTCCTGTGACTTGACTGAGACTGAGATTTGACTTCTGAGGTGACTTTTGCAAAGAGTTCAAATACGTGAGAATGAGTAGGTTTATGCTATATTTCCCATGTTACAAGCCAAAATGATCTGCATCAGTCATCAAGGCAACAAGATTGTTTAATTTTGGTAAATATCCCACATGTAAATACCCCCCCAAAAAATCTTCATCAAGTAGTCCAGATTAAGGTTTATCGGCTATCGGTATGGCTGTTGGGTATCATAGGAAGTAGTATCGGTATGGGTTTCGGAAACGTAAATTGGTCCGCCCCTGAATATTATACACGAGGACTTTTGGCAATAGCCTTGACCTTATGGCGCAGATTTTTCTTCTGCTCGTGCCAGCGCAATAGTGATACACAGTTTGCAAGATTCGCAGCGATTAAACGATTATGGTGAGCGACGTTGAGGACTGTAGATTCTGTAATTAGCCGTATCTTCTCATGCAAGTAATTGCGCGTATAATTACTACCATTAATTTTTTTATGTTTCTCAGAAGCAAAATGCAATTTTAACTTTGTAATTCCGAACAGGAGGGGAGATTTGAGACAACGAAGGCTTGTGATAAGGCAGTAGAATAATTGTGCATAAAGTTAATTTCAGATTGTACTGGATCATTCAAACGTTCTACTTGGGCACTGCCAGAGTCATCTGCAGTTCTTTACACCCACCTCAACCAGTTTGAGCTAGTTTTTTTTCATCCGAGGAACGAATTATTGTAACGACTGGCGTGAACAGCAAGGTTGAACAAGCCGGGGAATGGGCTCACCTTTTAGTCTTGCCGGAAATTCCAATTCAGTAATGTTGGTAATGAATCATCACTGATGATATACTTGACGGTCTTATACGAATGACACGGTTGCGCACGGAGTTGATCGGAGAAATCCCAGTAACTGTATGAGTTCCAGGTTCTAAGAGTAACACAAGCATGGAGGCTACGACAAGTACGTTTCACTTCTCTTTGAATCCAGTGTTTCTTTCTCTCCTCTCATGGATAACATGAGCTGGACAGAGGAATACATTTGAATTTGAACGGTTCTCAATTTGCCTCCCAGTTTTTATAGTGAACTCTTGAGAATCTCCCGTCCGTATGAAACCGGTTCAAAATCGGAGGCCCGATCTTGTTGGAAAGGTTCGGAGAGGACATCGCCTCTTCTACTTAAATCCTTGATAGGGTTCAATAGGGTTTCTATTGGCCTCTGGAATTTGCCAAATTTTAACACTCGAAATTCGCAAAAGGATGGAAGCCTCGAGAAGTGAGTTCACATTTACTCCCAAATCTCGAAGGTGCCCGATTAAGGGATGTAAATGAGGCTTCAAGCAGTGCATCTTTCTTGTAGAGAATCAACCTGGCTTCGCAACAGAAACTCGAACCTGCACAGCAGGCTTGGAGTCTATTTTATCCTGGACAGTTCGATATCCAGGCGCGAAAATGGGTTCTATATGTCTCGCATGGGATGGAACACGATAGCGACTGTAGTTCGCTATCTACCCTAGAATACTGAACCCAGAATTCAGTTTCTAATCTAGACTTTGAATCCATCTCCCCTCTCTTCTCACTGTCCCTGCTCTATGGCAACGGCACGTTTACGCCTGGTATTCCTACGCCCTGAAGGACGAGATATCCTACCTGGCAGGTTAAAATATATTTAAATAAACTCATATTTTCCCTTTGTAAATGCTTCCTATAGTTTTAGATTTATTTAAAAGTATTTTAAGTTGTATATAACCCCAAATTTCAAAGAGAAATTTTGAATAAAAGGAGATCTAGATTTCAGTATGTCTGCCACGTGTGAACTGAGCCCGTTGGAGAAGACCTCACTCTGCGTTCCTCCATCTCCGGATGTAGGTCACGTCACATTCCTTCCGGTAAGTGGCGTGAGTCTTCCTCATTTTCTCCTTTGACCTTTTGCTTTTCATTTCAGCTCTGCTGTGGTTAAATATCGAGGTTCCGAAGTTTTATGCGTCTGAGTTCTCTCGAACGAAAATTTGCTAGACTGCACGCGTTGAGAGTTTTGTCAACCTGAGGCCTAACGTTAAGCTGAAACGCGCAATCGACGTTCAGGCCGGACGGTTCCCATCAAATTTCAAGTCATATTAATAGTCTTACCCTTGAGCCACTTTCGTACCGGATGATTCTCGGGTGGTTTAAGCGTGACAGGACGTTCATACAGGCAAATTCACATCCCTCCTGGATATGGCGTAACCTACCGGTTGGTTTCGATGGTAGGCCTTGAAGGCCGAAGCCCTAAAGCCGAAACTTCATTTAACGCCCCTTTGGGAAAACATTAACTCTTATGGGGAAAAGATCTCTGCTATTTAAAAAGCCCCCCGCATCTCCCCTATTTGAGGCTTGTTTAACATCCTATATCCTGGAGATTTCTACTTTGCTTATTCAGCACTTGCATGTGTGTGAGGGTAGTAAATTCATTTCCGCTTGAGAAGAATTGGTCCAGTGGTCAAACCCTGTGTGACAGCAAACACCTGTTTGTCATTCAAATTTGTGTGTTTTTGTACTATCTTCACAATCTTTTCCATGACTGAGTTTCGGCAAATGATCAGAAGTGTTGTGAAGTTTTTTTGAAAGCAAGATTCCTGAGGTCTATATTATGTGCTTGTTAGACTCTTATTGCTAACCTCAGAAGCAATCTTGAAAGTAATCCTTTCATTAATCCAAAAAATGTCGGAGAGAAATGACAGGGCTTAGAAGAGAGGAGAGACATAATGGCTCATCGAGCAGATAGGTGGTCTTTTTGATGTTTGCTTGATATTTCTATGAAGATGATCATTGAGTTAACTTTAATTTATAAGAGCAGTGAAGAGGTAGCAAATGGGATGATTCCATATTTCCCTGCTGGCTCTGTCAAAACTCCATGAGTTGTAATGTATTATATTCCAAATCCAAGGGAACTAAGAAACCTTCCAACCACAAGGTAATCAGTCTGTGCACAGAATTTCAAGCAATGAACGAGGATAGAGAGGGCAATGTCTACATAAGTTTAGAGGAAAGTCCTGAGTTTTTTTTTGGTGTAGTGAGAGAGGTAGGGAGCCCTTTTTTATTTTTAAGGAACACATGCAATGCAAGCAGTGTAAGAACAAATACATGTAAACAGTGGGTACATTTTGGATGAGAGAGAATAGAAGAATGAATGAATAAGGGAATTGTGGTGCCTTGATTTTGGGGCTTACAAAAAAGCCAGGCTTGCCCATGTGTGTTGGGGTTGGTTTACAAATTCATGAGAATCAGTAGGTTTACTAATATCATATGGTATCGTATATCTTATCCCTTATTAACTTAGCCCACCAAGATTTATGGGATTTTGTTTGTGCAAAGAATTCCCTACTTATTAGGGTGCTACACTAATTCCTTGGGGTTCACACCAGCCCTACTTCAGAAGTTGTTTAAAGTTTTCAGCCTGAATTGATATTGGAGGTCAATAATTTGCCTAACTAGGTGTGATGTAGTTTAGCATTTGGTACTTCATTTGGAGCTCAAATTTTACAACTTGGTTAATATTGTGCCTGAAACCAACAGGATTTTGGGATAATTTATTATACTCAACTTTGGTGGGTGCTAGTGCTACCAATGTTTTGACTTAGATAATTGAGGTAATATTGGTTCAAATTGTGGGTTAAGGTAAATGATCGCTGGTGAACTCCAGTAAGGGAAGAGTCTGATGAAATGCAAAAGTAACCCTCCCACATCAAATACTGAACTCTAATTTTAGTGAATAAAGTCAGTAAGGTGCCTTTATTTCACATTAAAAGCAATGGTTCTTAAATCTATATGCACTCTCCTGCTATGGTGGCAGCCATACTGATTCAGGAAACTGGCAGTAGTCTCACACCTCTTGCCAGTTGCCAATGTCTCAATGGCAAGACTCGTGCTGACTGTTCCTAACAGCTTTCTTGGCGTTTCTATGAACCCAAAATGCCCCCCCCTAACTGCCAACTTCCCATGTTCTAACATGAAACTTCACTCAGATCCCCATTCATTCTCTATTCATCCGCCCAATACATGCACCCCATCGTTGCCTCTGTAGGCCTCCGTATATTCCTAGTGTCCACTCAAAAAATTATAATTCCACCCTTAATAGTGACTCCAAGTCAACCATGCCAGCATGTTGCCTTGAGCAAGAAGTAACCTTTTATTCTAAACCAAAACTAAGTTTTAAAACCAAGGAAAACTTAACCAGTGATCAATGACTTTAGCCAAATTGTGTATTGAGATACATGGAGCATGAAGGCATCTTGATCTCACACCTGAACCATGGCATTTCATTGCCTGATCAGAGCCATGCTTGCTATTGAGTTGTAACTGATATCAGCTCCATAGCCAATATTTCCATGAAAGTTCTCTAACCTCCAAGAATGAGAAACATGAGGGGCATAGGCCTACAGCATACACAGTCAATATGCTATCATTGTTGGTCACTGGTTTCATTGATAACCAGAATGGCTTTTATTTAATTAGCCATATCCCCTTTAAGTTTTTGGGGAGATTAGTTCATAGGAATGGGTTAATGTTGATTGTGGCAGTACATTGAAGGTCAACTGGAAAACATGATCATTTTTGTGCTTGTGCTAGTGTTGATGCTTAAATATTGAAGCTATGGTGAAAAAGCCTCAGCTCAAGGATGACAATTATGCCAATAATGGCAGGAGGAACTTGTTCAATATAGCCATTAACCCTTTGTACTCCACCACAAATGAGTAATTCGTCTATAGCTTCATTGAGAAGTGTTTCTTCTGGAAAAACAAGATGGAAAAAAAGAGAAATTGTGAATAAACTGAAATGGTTGGGAGAAAAACAGTTGAACAATCGGGCTGCAGATGGTCGCAATACCAAAGTACTTAGCTATTAATTGTGACAAAATTGAATGGTGCTTCTATTTCTACAGTGTAGTGGAAGTTGTGTGATGTACCTGGTGCAATATTGGGAGTGCAAAGGGTTAATACATGGGGAAGTGGTTACGGTTAAGCATGTGATGTGAAGAACTGAAGTTAGGGAGGCTGGATAGATGAGAGAGGACAAAAGAAAGCCAGGGGATAGCTGGGAATTGAACCTGGGCCTCCTGATTGCTATTCAGGTATGTTACCATTACACCACAAAACCCGGGACATTCCGGCTTGCCTTCATCACCTTACATCCCTCCTAATGAAGTCTGGTCCTCCAGACTAATATATAAAATGCCAGGCCTTTTGGATGCTTGGGTGAGAGTACATGGGAGTATACAAAGTCCTCTATGGGACCAGCTGGTGAGTGTGTGTTGGGAAAAGTTTTAATGTGGTCAAGTGCAGGTTTTGAATGAATATAGAAGATGAACTTTGAAGGTAAGAGCATGCCTAAATGAATGGTTTAAGTATCCAAAGGAGTGGTATCTATCGAAACGTGCATGAATGTATGCATGCCAGGAAAAAGTTTCTCAATTCATTTGGAGTGGTAGTGCAGTGCAAGGGTAGTCTAAAACCTTTGCAACTACTTTGTTGGTATTTTTTTTGTCTGAACAATACCTTGTCAGGTGGTGCAATAAAAGCTTATCCTGATCATTATTATACTATTAGGCTTTATTATACTTGAAGTGCTGTCATTGTATTGCACAGGAAACAGTCAAAAGTTTGTTTCAAGATAATTTTGAAGTCTCTTGGTTATTTGGTTGGAAAGCAACAGATGTTGAACTGTTAAAAATGTATGCTTTATGTATCCCGAGGCAGGAGTTTTAACATTGCTCTGCAGATGTCCCATTTGTTACCAAAGAGCCTGCTTATGATAGCATTCTTATTGCAATGTTCTTTACTACAGTGCCATCATGCATCGTTTAAAGAAGTAGTGGGGGAAGAAACATCTGAATAATCATTATTTTGATAGGTAACTCATACTCTTCCCTCCAGTCCTTTCATTCTGAACAAGTCAAATTCAGGCCTTATCGCATAGTCTGAGAGAAATCTTGAGTGATATTGAGACTTCATCTAAATATTTTGAAGTATTACCTAGATAATGGACATTTTCAAGAAACAATTTTATTACGTCCTAATGCTGAAACCTTTAGTGAATGGTTCTTTCAGAAGACATGAACTCCTAAAGGAGAAAAAGAGCTCTTTAGCTTAACCCTTTGTTCTCCTGTTGTGCCATCACTGCTGTTTGTCATGTGGGATGTGATAAGGGTGTGTGCAAGGGTTAAAGACCCTTGATCTTCCCTAAATGAAGGTTGTACTTTCAGACCTTACGGTTTCCAATATGGCACAAATTACAAACCTAGTATTCCCAGTCTGTTTCATAGGGTCCAAACAGTGAAGGTGCTACTTTGACAAAGTTAACTAAACTGTACTACATTGATAAAATGCTACTATGTTAATCACTCATTAACTTTTTTTTTGCCATTTGGAAAAGGGAAGAAAATAGTACTAAAAATCTAAATCCTTTAAGCCCAAATGCAGAAACTTATTGCCAGGGAAAAGGGGCTTTTAAGCTAAATAGCTCTTTTTTACCCATAAGAGTTTATCTATATGGTTGAATGCTAGAAGTCCTTTGAATCCATAAAGTTTTAGCATTCATGCCTTATTCTCCAACACCCAAGTCAGTGCCTGTTTCATTTAGTGTTTCTTGCAGCCCACTCAGCATCTTTACTGGCACCTGTTGGAAATGACAACATGCTCATTCTGTGACCTAATGTGTGGTGTTGGGTGTGTATGCTGATCTCATTTGTTGGTCAAGCTTTTGTAGCATAAAGCTGAGTTTATGCTTTTGCTGTATTGCAGAATCATATCCAGTATATGTAGCTACTAATTTCCATCAACTGACCGCAGAATGATGTCCAACATTCTAGACAAAAGAAATCATTTCTAAGTTTTAGGTGCCAATAGAACATGGAGTACTGCAGATGCAGTGCTGCATTTACTGAAACAGTATGCATTTTTCTTGTCCATTGATGAGCTGTATGCTCATCAGTGGACAATGCTGTGCTGCAGAAGTATTGTGTAACCATATTAACTTGAAAGTTGAAGGTTTGCCTAGCACTTAGTCACTTAGTTTTTCAATGTATGCACTCTTGATGGAAAAGCTTGTGTGAAAGTGGATATTGGTTGCAACTTTCAAGTCATTCCATCTAAACTGAAGGAAGCCCATGCTAGGCCTTATGTAGGTTATCAAGGGTTATATCATTGCAGAAGACATTTAATTCCTTTTCAATTTTTTGTCTTTGCCCTTTTAGAAGCCAAACATGGAAAATCTGACATTTGGAAACCCAGCAGGTGAATGTCTTGAGCAAGTAGGGGATTCTGCCATTTTTGTATGCAATATGGTCCTAATATGCTGTTAAGGTTATAATTAAATTTCTAATGAATGGTTCATTGAAGGGACCCTTACCAAACCTGACACTTCTTGGTCCATTATTGAAGCATGATAGTAATCGCATCCAATTCCATTGCAAAGCCTACTACAATGTCATGGGAAGCTCCCACTCATTTCCCATAGCACTTCATGAAGTAAAACCACATGGTGGTTGCAGTGTGGCACTTTGTTTTGTATATGGTCCTTAATGCAGTGAGCTTCATTTGAGCATGAAATAGTCTGGGGATTTGGTAATTTTAATTTCAATCTATTCTAACTGAACTGAAATGCTGCAGTATTCAGTGCTGGAGTTAGTATGGATAGAGCACTGTTTTTGTAGTTATGGTACTGGTACACATGAATAATACTCCCTCAATTAGTAGTTCCTTGGATATTTGATGTTTGCTTTCATGAGGTGATCATAGCACCTTATCCAGAACTCTCCCAGTGTTCTCATTAGTACAGACATTTTACTTTTAGCTTGATTTGCCTGCATTATGATTGCACACCAATCCAGTTCCACAAAACTTAATCTATAAGATTGTTTTATCTGAAGCATTTTTTCTCAATGTTCTTGTTTCTTTCAAATTTTCCAAAGATGATCCACCCCAACCAGCACCATATCTGTGGAAATTGTGCTCTACTATCCATACTCACTCCTGCACTAAATATTGAAGCATTTTGATTCAGTTATAAACACCTGAAAATAAATAACATTTCGAAAAAATTTTTGGATGAGCAATGGGATACATTTCTTGGCTTGTACATGTACTTATGCTTTCCAATCCATTGAGGACCAATAGTTCACTTTTTCCTTCCCTGATGCTTTCCTGTCACCAACATTGGTGAGGTTGTGGTCATTAGTCTGAGCTTAGTCCAAATGGCTGGAGTGAAGAACAAGTATAGTAAACTATCAATACATGAACAATGTGCAATTTTGTTTTACCTTACTAGAGCCTATACTAATCATCACCATTGCTTAATTTACATGTGATTGGCTCTTTTGGATGGAGGCTTCTTATGTGGGGTGGTTCATAAGAATCCTAAGATGCTCAATTGCTTCAAGTAACAGGTCTTAGAAGTAATGAAAACCTATGTTAACAGCCAAGGTCTAGTCTTCCCTTTATTGCCATGTGACACCTGTCAAATATGACAAAGCCAGGGAAACAGGATAGTGTAAAAGTGTGCTTTCAGCATATTTGCAAAGCTATACATTTTGTATGCACTGATTGAGATTAACTTCTCCCTTTTAATTTTCAGGTCAAACTGGCTGCTTTTAGCAGATACTTCCTATAGGACAGATTTCACGGGAATACAGTACAGTGAGTTTTTCCCCTGCTTCTGTTTGGATTGATTTCACAGCTCGTCCCATTACAAATGTCCCATTGGAGGGGGTGTCATCTCAAGAGTGGATGAATTAGCATCTGAGATTGGTTTTGGCCTTTGCAGAATTTCTATTGTCAATTTCTTCAAGTTCAAAAACTCCTTGAACTATAGAAGCAACTTAATTTAAGCTTTGCAAATTTGTGATACTGAATATTCTTCACCTTGGTTGAAAGGAAACATCTTAGCCTTTGCATGGCTGACTTAAGAGAATATAGTATTTAATATTGCCAAATTTCAACATGTATTGAAGGCATGGATAGGACCATTATATAGCCATTATTATAGGAGGCCTGTGGAATTAATCCACATAGAGGTGCTTTTTCCCTCCATGTGTAGATCACACAGGCAGAAAAATGTGGGATTCTCCGTTCCAAGGTGAACCTTCCATATGGTCTCTTGGATCCGATTTAATCCCCTACAATCCTTTGAGTGTACATTGACTTTATAAATACTAGGGCTGTCACGATAGCAGTTTTCAAGACATCGATGCATCGGCCTAAACTATCGATAGTGAATCAGTGCATTGAAGGAGGGGAGGGGTAGTGTGCCAGAGGATTCAATCTTTTCTTGCCTTCATCAGAGCACAGAACTTCGGATCTTTATCTGTCTTCCATAATCTCACGCTTGTGATGGGGGGGGGGGGGCTGTTGGAGGGAGGTGTGACCTTTGCAACGAGTAATGAAAAACCTACCTTGTCTCCAAATATAGAGGATGATGTCCATTCATTGATGGATGCCTCAGGACAGCCCTAATTTTTTATTATTGCCACTGAGAATCAGTTGCCAAGCCCATTCTTGTAAGGTTTTTTTTCATTTTCTTCATTCTACATGGTCTTCTTTGGACATCAGCACCGGCAGATAGGAAGCCTGCTGATAGTGCCGCCATATCAGCAGTTCCCGAAACATATAGCGAGGGGGAAATACCACCAATGTGCGTTTCAAAATCAAGGGAGTACAAGAACAGTCCACTTTCACAGCATGCACCTTTTGAGATCAAGCTGAAAACTGAAACAGAAGATTTAAAATTATTCTGTCTTTCCTCCCTCTTTTCCCACTTCCTGTCTCCGATCCAAACTTTTTTCCTTCCCATCTTCCATGTAGTCAGTCCAGCATTTTCAGAATTAGATCGTGATAAGAAATTCCTCACCCATTCGGGTCCCACCGCCTCTTTCTTTCCCACGCAGATGGACTGTATTGTACTGTACTGTATTCTCCATCCAATGGGGCATTTCCCCTTAAATCTTTTGCTGATACATCGTGATGGTCGAAAAAACTATTGATACCTCCAACCATCAATAGTGGTATTGATGCATCGATCTATCGTGACAGCCCTAATAAATACTGGGTGTAGCACTAAATTTATACTCATTCCTTGGCCATTGCATTACCTCATCGGGTAAATACATTTATTTGCATATGTATGGACCATATCTCTTTATTTTCATTTAAATGACTGCATATTTATCCTGATTTTGTGGCAGAGCAAGTAAAAGCTTGCCTTCTAAAGTAAACTTGAATAGCAGACAAGTAGCAAGTGCTAAACATAGCATTTTCACTGGTTTTGGAGATATCTAGATGCAAAATTGAGTGCTTTTTTTTTTAATTTATCAGAATACCTGATGTCAGTCAAGTTGAAATAGTCTAATATCTAAAAGATTGTTTTTTTTATCACTGATCTCAACCTAGACCTTGTATATCTCTATTTTCTCGTTTGATAATTTGTGAATTTTGCCAAGAACATTTGTTCATCAAATTTAATAACTGAAGTCAAATTGGCAGGACTTTGGTGCTAATGTACGATCTTCTTATAATGTATTTTATGTATATAAAGCAATTTTTGTTCTCAATTTTCATTTAATTCTGCAAGATGACTTGCTTTCCCTAGCATTTCATCCACTTGGAGTGATCATAAATTTTACTTTTTGTATTTGTAACTTATTTTTAATGTTTATTGAAATAACTATTCCTTCATTTAGGTATTTTTGTTGATTGACATGTTTGCTGAGATGTCAATTTGCAACTTTTTTTTCCATTGATCACTTGCAGTTTTGAAATGGCCTTTTTTTTTTAAGCATGTTTGGGTAGATTAATTTGTATTACCATAATGAACAGTGATGTACAAGTGGGTTACTATGTTTTCAGATGTAAGTTAATGATTTGAAGAAGTGGATGTATGCACCTACTACGTAGACCAAATATAGGACATCAGTGTGAAACTTTTTTTCTTCTTTCAGTGGTACTGTAACGACCAGGCACGGACATGGACCAAGCCCAATTGCAGCAAGCAGTGGTGGAAGGGGGTGAACCGTATGAACCCCATTCACCCATTTACTCATATGATGAAGTGTTCCCTGCTCTGCCGGAAGCCTCTGTTCCCACAGGGAATCCGGCTGATGTCAACAACCAGTGGAACCGAACTCTTCGCATTGGATCATCTGTGACAACTCAGGTGAACTAAATGAATATGTTGTAGTCTTTGACTCCTGTCATGCATCTGGGCTTTTGTCATTGTGTTTTCTTCCAATGCAGATTTTTCATGTACCAGTAGAAGAACGCAGACGAGATGAACAGGATTTTGGAGGAGACAGCCAAGCTAAGAGATGTCAGGAAATCATGCAGAAGACAGGAGCACATTTGGAAGTTGCTTATGGAAAGGATGACTCTCTCACATTTGTTGTAACCGGGAAGCATAAGGATGTCTTGGATGCCAAGCGTCGCATTCTTGAAGCATTTCAAACACAAGTATGTTTAACAGGTCTCCTTTTAGGTTTGCTACAGAATAAGGCTGTTATAAATACAACCATGCTTGATTTTTTTTCTTCAGGCTAATGTAACAATACAAATACCAAAAGAGCATCATCGATTCATTTTGGGTCGGAATGGAAAGAAGCTTCAGGATCTTGAGAAGGCAACAGCCACAAAGATTAGTGTCCCAAAAGCAGAGAACCCATCAGGTGAAGTGAGAATTATGGGGACCCGAGAAGGGATTGAGAAGGCAGTTCATGAGATCAGAGTCATTTCAGATGAGCAAGTAAGATTGGGTCATTTTTTCCCAAAAATTACCTAATGGATAACATGGAAAAATAATGTCGTCTTTGCAGTCAAAACAGGCATACGAGAGATTGAACATTCCAAAAATATACCATCCATTCATCGCTGGAGCACACAGTGAGAAGGTGAACAAGCTAACGGAAGCTTGGGGTGTCCGAATCAATATTCCCCCTCAGTCAGTGATGAAGGATGAGCTCACTGTAGCTGGGGAGAAGGAAGCAGTGAAGAAGGTGGTTGAGGCCATCCAGAAGGCCTATCGAGAAATCGTAAGGGATTTTCACCTCTCCTTATAAAATTCATATTATCCTGGCTGTCTTGGTCTTTTGAGCTGAGCATTGATTTCTTTTTGCAGGAGCGACATTGTAGTACTGTTTCTGTGGAGGTAAAGAAATCTCAGCACAAGTATATCATAGGACCCAAAGGCAACACCATAGCAGAGATCTTGGGTGAGACAGGAGTCAGTGTAGAGATGCCACCCCAGGAGTCCCCATCAGGGACAATCACATTAAGAGGACCTCCTGAAAAGCTTGGACCAGGTGTGTGCTTTGTTTAAATATTTTATATAAAAAGTGTTGACTATGATGAGTACATACATTGGCAGGCTCCCTCTTCTGAGATGAACCCGTTATCAAATAATTATGCTGCAGTTCTTCTGCCAACTGAGTCACTTCAGGATGTATTTAAACATTTGCTGTTGCTTGGTAGTTTCATAATTGCTGCTTGCTTTTATATTGCAGCATTGACAATGGTCTATTCCAAGGCTAACAGTGTCAAGTCTACTGAGATGAAGGCTCCTGCTTGGCTTCATAAATATATCATTGGAAAGAAAGGTGTCAACATACGAAACCTGACGCAGGACAATCCGAAAGTAAGATTTTTCTTCTTGAATATCATGGTGTTCTGTTCCTTGTTACATTATTTTTGCTTGCTGGTCTCCTTACAGGTACATGTGGAATTCAATGAAGGTGACAAAATCCAACTGGAAGGCCCTCCAAAAGAAGTGGATGAGATTGAGGATAAGTTGACTGCTGTAATTCAAGATCTGGAGCAGCGTCTTACTTTTGAAGAGCTTGAAGTTGATACTCGTTTTCATCGTCACATTATTGGACGGCAGGGTGCCAATGGCAAGTCCAATTATGATAGTCACATTTGCTTTTTGTTGACACATGGGTGCCATGGATGCCTGATGGCTAGGAACCCTTTTGGCCATGTCTGACATCAGTGCTCAACTATGGAATGTTCCTTGTATTGTTACTGCTACATTGCTAAGACAACCCGATTCCGACAAGAGGAATTTTTTATTTGGAACTCCCACAGCTGATTTTGGTTTGGAGATTTCGTATCTGACAATCAGTACTTGAAAGTAATGTTTCCTGTGATCAAGCCATGAGGGACATTTATCCATTGCCTCCATGGAGATACGCACAGGGAGAGAAATGTGGGAGTAACTTTCTGAATGAGACATTGAGGAAAACAATTGTCTTCAAGTTTCTTCCCACAAATCTCACCCTTATACTTACTGTGTGTGAATGATCTGAATTTTTGGTTCTTGCAGTGAATCGAATCAAGCAGGAAACAGGAGTGTTCATCAGGTTCCCAGATGGAGAGACCTTGAACAAAATACTGATTGAAGGGAGTCGGGATGGTGTAAAACGGGCTGTTAAGGATCTCAAGGAACTAGTTGAAAAAATTCAGAATGAAAAGGAGCGAGACATCATCATCCCCCAGCGCTTTCATCCCAAGATCATAGGCTCAAAGGGAGAAAATATCAGGGAGACTAGGGATCGCTTCAACAATGTCCAGATCACCTTCCCTGCACCAGGTACCATGATCCCTGCACATTTGGCCCCTTCCAGACTTCTTATCTCCTATTTGGTCCTGAAGTAAAATTGAATAGCATTTATCATGGAATGCTATTGGTTTACCATGTGGTCACTTGAATTTCTTTAAGACTACAAACTTTCTGAGAGAGAATGTCTGTTCCACTTTCCCAATCCATTCTCTTAGGATAGCTTACAAGTTTGCTCACAAACATGTTGGTACCTTTTGAAATTTCCTAAAATCCCTTGGTTGTCACTATTTGGGATTTATTACATTTTAGCCTTTGCATGGCTGACTTATGAGAATATGGTATTTAATATTGCCAAATTTCAACATGTATTGAAGGCATGGATAGGACCATTTAGCCATTATTATAGGAGGCCTGTGGAATTAATCCACGTAGAGGTGCTTTTTCCCTCCATGTGTAGATCACACAGGCAGAAAAATGTGGGATTCTCCGTTCCAAGGTGAACCTTCCATATGGTCTCTTGGATCCGATTTAATCCCCAACAATCCTTTGAGTGTACATTGACTATAAATACTGGGTGCTGCACTAAATTTACTCATTCCTTGGCCATTGCATTACCTTATTGGGTAAATACATTTGTTTGCATAGGTATGGACCATATCCCTCTTTATTTTCAATCAAATAACTATGCATATTCATCCTGCTAAACTTAGCATTTTCACTGGTTTTGGAGATATCTAGATGCAAAATTGAGTGCCTTTCTTTTAAAATTTATCAATACCTGATGTCAGTCAAGTTGAAATAGTCAAATATCTAAATGATTCTTTTTGATCACTGATCTCAACCTATATCTGCATGATTTATTGCATTTTGCCAAGTTTGAGGTGAAAACTACACTTTTTAAGGACAATATGATTAAGGCCTATGGGTTCCTTAAACTGTCTAGTCATGCCCTAAACTCAAGATATGCTTACTGCTGCAAAACTTGTAACTTAGTATTTGGCAGTGTCCAATTGGAAAGAAGTGATATCCTTGATGGCTCATGGCTAGGGGTGCAGTCCTTGAACAGTGATGTGATTGTGAATGGATAAGAACTAATTACAACTGCCTAATGTCTATGAAGGAAGCTTTCCTCATTCGTTCTCTTCGGAGAATACATGTTTGGAGAGCCACATTCAACTGTGCCTGCTGCTCTTGTCTCACCTGGTAATGCAAAGGGATGTTTAACACAACCTCTGGGGTGGGGAAGTAGATAAAATTTGACATCCTGGGGTGTGACACCATTCTTGCACAATGCCTTGAAATGTTAGGTGTTCCCCATCACATCACTAGACTAGATGTATGTGGTCTGAATTCTGTCTCTGCTGTACATAATTAGCAAATCATTTGTGTAGGTGTGGCAAGTGAGATTGTGAAGATTCGAGGCCCAAAAGATGACGTTGATGCATGCTACAGCCACCTACGAAAGGTGTGCCGTGAGATGGAGGACAGTAGCTTTCAAGTGGAGGTCCAGATCTACAAGCAATTCCACAAATTTGTCATTGGGAAGGGTGGTGCCAATATACGCAAGGTGTGTTATACTGACCTGTTTTGCTTTCATCTGCAAGGTTTGTCAGTCTAACAAAACATTGAATCTCTCTTTTTGTCTGATATCTGCAAGGTTATCTGATACTTCAAGAACCCAAATGTTTTTATTGAGCAAACCCTTGTTGCTCCTGTAATTGATTAAAGCAGACTTGTCTGCATGAAATTGCATCTTGGTCATGGTTTCCTCTTGGTGTTTAAACTTAGTGCAAACAATACTTGGTGACATTCACAGATCCGAGAGGAGACCAATACCCGGATTGAGATTCCAGGTGATGAGAGCGAGAGTGATAAGATTGTCATCACAGGCAAGAAAGAGGACTGTGAAAAAGCAAAAGACATGATTCAGAAAATCCAGAATGACATGGTATTCTTCTGTTCTATTTTTTTTTACATCCTTATGAAGGAAGAATTTTGGTATACTGTCTCATTACTTTGTTTATAGGACAATGTGGTTCAGGTAGATATCATTGTACCACAGAAGTTTCACAATGCCATCATTGGGACTGGTGGGAAGTTGATTCAAAGCATATCCCAAGATTGTGGTGGAGCATATATAAAGTTCCCCCCATCAGATGTTTCCTCTGACAAGGTGACCATTCGTGGACCAAAGGAAGAGGTGGCAAAGGCCAAGAAAATCATTATTGAAATGAGCAATGAAAGACAGCTCATGAATTATACTGCTGAAGTTCGTGCCAAACCTCAGCAACACAAGTTCCTCATTGGGCGACATGGTGCTAATATTCGCAAGGTAAGACCAGCTCACTCTGACTTGTACTAAATCTTTAATTTCTTTCATGCCAAAGAAGTTCTTACATTAATCCAAAAAATGAGGTGCCATAAATGATGAATTAGCTCGCCGAACCGATCCATGGAGATGAAGCTATCATTGCTAAATTGAATCCTGAATATGGCCATCTGCCTGAAGTGCAGTATTTTCATGTTGGATGTATTGCATGCATGAAATTGCTTTGTCTGTTTTTGCTTTACCCTTGTAGGTGAGGGATAGTACTGGAGCCAGGATCATATTCCCAACTGAGAAAGATGAAGATCGGGAGGTCATCACTATTATAGGAAGGGAAGAAGCAGTTAAGAAAGCCAAGGCTGAACTTGAAGTGCTGATCAAGGAACTGGTGGGTCCTTCATTGAACTCATCTAGTATGTTAGGTCCAAGTTATGAAAGGCATACCTAGGCAAATGTATGTAAAGGATATACAGGGTGGTGCATAAATACCTCTGGGGGTTTTAAGAGGAAATAAGACTCATGAAAACTGTTTCATGCTAAAATATGTTCCCATGGCATCCTGGGCATGTGGAAATTCTAGGACAATCACATAGGTGGGTCACACATGGAAAATGATGTCAGTAAGGTTGATGCCATCGCGCTTGGCACATTCTCACACATGGTCCACTACATTGTGCATAACATGCTGCAACATCACGATGGGCACAGCGGCTACTTTTCCCATATGCAACTTTCCAAAGCCTCCAAGGTTGCAGGGTGTGTGTTCATTCCTTGCTCATCAGATAGCCCCGCAGAAAAATCAGCTGTTAGGTCCAGCGATTGCAATGATCAATGAAGATCCCCCTACCTGGATATCATGTGCCCAGGAAAGATCCTGCAGAGGAAATTCATGCTTATCCAGGCAATGTGGGCCGTTGCCCTATCCTACTGGAACTGCATTCCAAGAGGAAGGCCACATCAATGAATCTACACATCCAAAAACGACTGCAACATTTGGATGTAGAGTACAGCATTGATCGTGATTGTGTCGCCATTATCATCCTTGAAACAGTTCAGGCCGATCACTCCACCAACCCTGCAACCTCGGAGGCTTTGGAAAATCACAAATGGGAGAAAGTTGCTGCTGTGCCTGTCGTGTTGTGCGATGTAATGGACTGTGCGTGAAAATGTTTCGAGCTTGATGGCGGACACCTTTGCACCTATGATTGTCCTAGAATTTCCGCATGCCCAGGCCAACATGGGAGTAGTTATCAGTAGGAAGCCATTTGTCACGAATCTTTTATTTCCTCTTGCAACTCTGGAGGTATTTATATACCACCCTGTATCTTGGGGCCACATGTGGTACTAAGCTCTTCTGCTGTTGAACAAGTGATAATGGCCATTCAGCTTGATATGAAAGTTCAATTACTGCATGAGTAGGCAGAATGTGATAATTTCACAACTTGTTTTCTGAGATGTGCTTTGGTGTTTATGAACTAGTTAAGGGTGTAATCTATTCATGCTCTGCAGCCTAAGCCCTGCTACAACTGACTTCATACAATCTGCTCCTTGATTATAACTGTTGACAGTGGCATAGGTTACTTTTACAAGTCTGCACTGCTTTGCAATAATAAATCATTCAGGTGGAGATTTGAAGAGTGATTTCAAAGTTTTTCATCCCTTAATACTTCCATGAGTTGAACATTTGAATAGTATTTGAAGCCCTAATTCATGAGCAGTATTGCTTTCACATTTAGGCTTTCATTAGTACTAAGTTGCATCTTATCCACCTTTTCGTGAGAACATTAGAGTTGCAAGTGCTGATGAAGAAATATCTTGGTAGGACACAGTAGTGGAGGAGGAGGTACGGGTGGATGCAAAGCATCACCGCCACTTCACATCTCGACGAGGTGCCGTCCTGCAGGAAATCAGCGAGAACTATGGTGGGGTCATAATATCATTCCCTAGAGCCAATGAGACCCACGACCGTGTTCTTCTCAAGGGTTCCAAGGAATGTGTTGATGGAGCTAAGCAGCGCATTCTGGAGATAGTATCTGATCTGGTTTGTCTTTCAGTATTCATTCTATCAATACTTATCTTGGTTATGATGATTCTATCTCTCACTTGATATATGGTGATGGTGTTCCAAGTTGGAACCTGCGGTTGCTGATTGTCTTTTGCAGACTTGCAAAATGCATTCAGTCAGGTTTGGAATTGTGATTTGCACATTGGCATGCAGGAACAAATGGTGACAATGGAATGTGAGATCCCTCAGCGTCATCATCGTACCATCATGGGAGCCAAGGGCTCTAAGGTCCAGGCAATAGAGGCAGAATTTGATGTCCGAATCAAGTTCCCCGAGCGTGAAGTTGGTAAGATACCATTCCTACTTCTCCACACGATTTGAATATTGTTTGATATTGAATTTCAATGATGATTTTGTTAACCCTGTCGAACCCTTTGTGTGGCATTTGTCCTATTCCATTGCTGAAGAAACTTGCTGCTTAATATATGCTGTTCATATTCTAAACCATCTATATCATGAAAGGTTTTCATTTGCACCCCTACAGCCAATGGAGAGGAAGGAGTTCCAGAGATGAATGGGGTCATAGATTCTAAGGAACCACTCCCTCGGGACATTATCAAGGTGACAGGGAAGGTGGAGAACTGTGAGAGGGCTAAGGCAGCCCTTTTTGAATGCATCCCCATTGTTATTGATGTGAGTCTTTGGTTGTCAAGTGATTATAATGCATGTGGGTTCACTTCAGTTGCCTGTGAAATCTATATCAAGTTGTACCAGACTGACAATACTTGACCCCTTTCTTCCCTTGCTATAGTGCACCAAGCATTAGATTTTTCAAGGAATGAAGTATAAGCACTTGCTATGGATTCCTTAATATAAGTTTACATTTGCAAATGTTTCTATTTTCAGATTAAGAAATTCATTATAGCAGTCTTCTCATGAGGTGTAATGCAAGGGGGGACAAGCAAAGGCAGGGGGAGGAGATTCTCCATTTCTAGTCCCTAGAAGCTTGATAGAATATTTTACATGGAGAAAAATATTTGAATGGAGGTTTCCTACAAACAGTTTGCAGGAGGGAACACTGCAGGGTGGAGTGATCAGGCTTTTGTGGAAGGTGGTTTCTGCATTTTCAGATTTTTAAAATATGAGCATGCTAAATCTCTAGCTGAGTTTCAATTAAAGCCTTTGATAATCATTATCCACTGGGGATCCACTGTTAGAAACTCCAACGCATTGCATATAGTTCTTAGTTTGATTTATGTTTTGCTGACAAAGCATGTTTTGTTTCTTATGCTTTGCAGGTTCCAGTGCCATTTGATTTTCACAGATTCATCATCGGTCTCAAAGGGAAGGAAGTAAGAGACATGATGATGAAGTATGATGTCAACATTACTGTCCCACCTGCAAAGGATCATGCTGACACGATAAAAGTTTGTTTTGTATTTATATTGTAGACCTTATTGCATTTGCTTGTGTCACACTTTTACTCTTCATTCCTCTCACCTTTCAGGTGACGGGGCCTCCAGCCAATGTTGAACGTGCCAAGGAAGCTTTGGAAGAGAAGGTGAAGCAATTGCATGCAGAGAAGGAAGATCGTGCAGCCCGCAGTTATGAGCTTAGGGTTTGTGTTTTCTTCCCTTTTGATGAAGATTGTATCTTTGGCCCAATGATGATAAAATGCCTTAGCAAGGCCGGTCTCATGCCATGGGGGTTGGAAAGGACTGGTGCTGAAGAATTATGCAGTCAGGTTCAGAGGGTGGGGATTCCCTCGACAAGGGAAGGCAAGGGGCAACGTCCAGGGTCTCACCCAGTACCCTTCACTTCTGCCCTTGGGAAGGTCTGAGACAAAGGCCATCTACCCTCTAGACGGGGGTCCCGTCAATCACGGGAGTGGGGGAATAGAGAACGGCTTGGCAAATCATATTGTTGTCTGAGACGCCTTTGCCACGGTCATTTATGCCCAAGGCGAGGCTGAGACCAGGTGATGTGCTTTAGTTGGAATCCTACCATGGCTGGCTTGAAATAGTCTGATCCTTCCATTCAACTCAATTCAGACTACTCTGTCAAGGAATATCCTCTAACTGCTCATCTGGCTTGACTGCTCTTTCCTCAGTTTCTGGTTTCATGGATGATTCCCAAATATGGCAGGGGAAGGTGGCCCATGTGCCAAGATTATGAGAGCTGAGGGCAAAATTTCCCCCCTTTATTTGTAGTATCCCCAATTAGTCATGCTTGAGTTTGTGATCTGTGTGCATCATGTTTCAGATGAATGTGGAGGCCAAATACCACCCAAAGATCATTGGACGAAGAGGTGCAACAGTGACAAAGTTGCGTGATGACTATGGAGTGAACATCCAGTTCCCAAACATGCAAACAAAAGAAGATGAACCAGATGTGATTATCATCACAGGATATGAAGATAAGGCCCATGCTGCCTCTGATGCCATCATGAAGATGGTCAATGACATGGTATAGTTCTGGTTATAAAATGTATGGTACATTAAGGATTCCGGTGAGATTTTATGAACTAATTGGTTTGTGGGTGATGGAAACAGAGAGAAATGAAAGAGGAGGAAGTAAGCATTGACCACCGTGTGCATTCACGCTTGATTGGTCAGCGTGGTCGCAATATCCGACGCATCATGGAGCAATTCAAAGTGGACATTCGCTTTCCTCGACAGGAAGACACTGATCCTAATCGTGTGGTCATTATGGGCCATGAGGAAGACATTCAGGAAGCTAAGGACTATTTGCTCAATCTTGAAGAAGAATTTGTGAGTTTTTGTGAGGACATTTAATGTGGTTGTTGCTGAAATTGATCATTTTCTGCATATTTGCCTTTTAGTTGCAAGATGTGACTGACAGCGAGATGTACTACAGGCCATCTCGGTATGCTGATGATGACACCCCGAAGGGAGATTCAAAGAGCTTTGTTGTGAAGGGTGGCCCATGGGAGCAAGGTCCTGCACCTGCCCCTGACATGAAGTCCAATGAAGATTTTCCATCATTTGGGGATGTTTCAGCAGCCCCTGTCACTCCTGGTGGGGCTTGGGGCAGCCATCGGCGAATCTAGATTCAGCGCCCCTCTTTTTTTTTCGGTATTCCTGGGAATTTTTTCCTTTGTTTTTGTAAATTAGACCTGATATTCTTCCATATCTCACTCACAATCTGTCTCACCATCTGATCAGTTTGAGTGCATGCCTGGAAACCACTTGGGAGAGATTGTGTTTTTTTGTGGAGTGATTCTGTCCAGCAATGATGCTGATTCATTCTGCATAAGTACCCATTTTAAGAGACATACTGTGACAATGGTCCTTTGTGAAGATGCTAATGAACAAAGGAAATGACTCAACCCTATTCATCACTTGCTTGCTGCAATGACGACGACCGGCTCACGGACCCTGGCCGACGAGTTATTGGTAGAACTCATGGAAATATTGTGCGTACGGAAACCCTCATTCCTGTGAGGGTGCATACTGCATACATTCTTCATCAGCAGTTTCTCTGATCATCTGTGAAAAGCCCAGAGGAGCTTGCAAAAAAATGTCTTCCGCATTTTTGAAAAAATTTCCTCCCTTTATGTACCTTGATTTCACCCTCCCATGTTTGAGTGTCATGAATTTTTTCAGCCATTTTTCTTTCATCTGCAGCTGTACTGCAACAGAAAAGCTCAAGTCGTAATGTTCAGAGTGTTTGTTTTCATGAGTTTTTTTCTTCCTTTAATTGACAGTTATTCAGATATCCTTGTGAGCATTTTGGATTGCAAGCACAAAATTGCATGTACATGGTTCTTACTTGTGGCTCTACGAATGAGTCACTCATTTTGTTGCCATAGGTGACGGAGTTGTAAAGAGGGGTACACTTTGTGAGACTGCTCTTTCGTTGCCTTATTCGATATTTCCCTTGGGGGTAAGGGACCCAATGCCCCCTTCGAGGTGTTTCTTATGCCCAGGGACTCAAAAATGGGGGAAATAAGACTTCTGATTTTTGTACGGAGATTATATATTGGGTTTATAAAGATTTCAAACATTATCGATCTGCCTGGAGTGTGTGGTCAGAAATAAAGTGATATTATTGGGATATGATTTTTTGCTATTTTTCCCACTGATAAAGTTCAATAGTTGAATGTTGGAATATCCCAGTGAAAGAACAGCCAGACAAAACGAGGTAATTGCTCAACTGGCGTGTTAACGGCTTCAATTTAAAAATGCGTAACTATTAAAGCCCAAGGTGACAGCATCTCCATTTAGAGGTCGTCACTCGTCTGTTTTAATAACTTATTCCTTTTCACCATTTGGAATTATGTTGCACCATGGCGGTAAATTGATCGTTGAGAAAGCTGTGTATAAGCATGATTTGAGCTGTGGTCTTGGCTGGGTGATGCAAAGGTGAAGCAGCTATTTTGCCTGCATTTTTAACGTCGGGGGCACGTGGCCCCACCGCTATTCAAGAAAAGCCATAAGAAGGGAAAGACCCATAAAATAAGTGCCCCCCACCAGGGACGTAGCCAGGAACTATTTGCAGGGTGTGTTCTTGTGGGGCTCTTGAATCATGAAGCTCGTGAATGATGAAAAGGCTGAGAAAGGTGAATGGCTGGGAGGAATGAAGAAAACGTAAGCCCTTTAGCATGCATTCTTAGAGAACTCTATTTTCTCATTCTATGACATGGTATCGCCCTTCAGATAGCTGGGTGGATAATAAAAGATTCAATCGATGAGTTTAAAATTCTACGAAACCAAGAGTTCAGGTCAGAATTTCGGATTTGGCAGCTGTGGTACCATAAGTAATGTTTGGTTAAGTGCCTCTATCGTTCTGGCCAGAACCATTGATAATGTCGATATGTTGTTAGGGTTTGCTGTTCCAAAAATCAGCGGAAACTACAGGAAGTTGGCTTAGGCCAGCCCTGAAATAAATTCGTAAACTTTCACCAGCCAAGCAACGTTTTTCCTCCCCCGACGACCTAAAAACGTTGTTCCTGCACAGAAAGATCAATGCCAATGTGTGTCTAGGTTATTACGATAGGCGATGCTGACTCGTACGCAGGGAATGGCAAACGTTAACTCGCACGAAGAGGGGTTGTTGAAGGTTCTTTGATTTTTCACTTGTCAGACCATTTTGATTTTCACTCACCGATCCGCCAAACGTACTCGCCGTGGAGGAGTGGATATTTTACAAGTCTGGCATAGGTATAGGTTAAACTAAGTATGGGAAACTTCTAGTTCCTTTTGAAAAATAATTTCAATCAATAAAATCGTAAAGCCTCGGTGAATGTGAAATAGCAAATGAAAGTCTGTACGTGCGGAGACGGTTGTAGGGACACAAGTGGTTGGACTGGTATCCTCCCATGCGAGCGTTTTCTCTTGTCATTCTTATCTCCTCAAGCTGGTAATTTGACTTGGAATACCGGTCTAAAGCACGAGGCTGTTAGCACGTAGTCGGACCATCGGCTCGAGGGGCCGATACCACTACACTTATGCATAGAATATACCTCGTATTAACATGGGCATCCATGGGGAAAGAGATGCTTCTTCCGGGATTGTTGACTGAAGCCAGTCTCTATCTGCTATACCCCCCCAAAACATGCGTAATTATAGCGTCCATAAAGTCACTTGAGATTATTGTTTAGCGCGAAACTGTCAAGCGAAGGGAGATAAATTATTTCTTGAAACGTCTCCAATTAAAGATACCAACTTTAGTACTCCCCCACTACAACTCGACAAAAGGGTGAAAGAGTCATTTTGTATGCTATGAACGAATTTTGCGCTTGCATTAGGAAGGATCTCCTTTCGGTTAACTGTGGTTCAATCAAAAACTTGAACAGGTGCTAGATCGATGGGGCGACAGGGAGGATCGTGAAAGGAATTAGCTATGGGCCGAAAAACTCTCCCCGATAAACTATAACATTAGTTTCTATAAACTAATGAGTAGTATCAGCGATAAGTCATTGTTCTTGGGGATTTTAAGATGCTTAAAAAACTGCATATTGGACAGTGCCGCGAGAGGGAAAGGGAATTTGTCATTGCGATCCAGGATCCAGGTGCTCTCTTCGTACAGCACGTCGAAGAGCCGACTCGAAATGCCGCTTTATTGGATTTCGTTTTCGCAACGGATGACGATCTGGCTCGATGTTGAAGTTGAAGATGACATAGAGGGCTCGGATCGTTGTGCGATCACGTGGTTGATCAAACGGACGAAAAGCTGGCGAAGGATTGTATGACTATAGGAATGCGAATTTGGAAAGGCTACGTGAATGCGTTTCGAACATGGAATGGGAGGGAAGGTTACGTGGGCGGACAGTAAAGAAGCAGAGGGAAGTTTTCAAAACCTTGCTGCGAAGCTTTCATGGAGGTTTGCATCCCAAGAAGTGAAAGAGATCGCTCAGTCAGTCTAGTTTACAGGTAAAATTAAGCCGCTGATTAGATGTAAGAAGCGGAAGTGGGATTCGTATCGGCGCGCGGGTGACCGAGCGGACTACGAGGAATAACAGACTATAAAGAGAGAGTTAAAGCGGGGAAATTAGGTCAGCGCGACCGGAAGCCGAGGAACGGCTAGCCACCGATACTAAGAATAATTCCAAGACTTCTTATCGATATGCCAGCGGCAGGTGTCAACGCACGTTCGGACCCATAAGGAACGATAATGGGCAATTAGTTGTATGTGACGGAAGCATGACCGTGATTCCGAATGATTATTTTGCATCCGTTTCCACGACTGAATCCGAAGCATCGACTGAGGTCACCTCTGCGCGCATCGATGATATTCTTCATCACTTAAGAAGAAATTACGATCATCAATGGGATGGGGAAGTCGGCGGCAGGTGCGACAACCTGTCCCGATTGGATCTCGGCGAGTGTCATCGAGGAATTCGCGTGGGAAGTATCGGTACTGACAACATCATTAAATCATGTTCCAGAGCGGTTTTTCGTATGAAGTGCCTCGGGACTAGAAACCAAGAAATGTCGTACCGATATTTAAGAAGGTAGATAAGAACGATCCGGATAATTACAAGCCGGTAAGTCTCACGAGTATTCTGGGGAAGATCATGAAGAGCATCCTAAGGGGTAGCATTTTAGATTTTCTCGAGAGGAACACGCTCATCCGGGACTCTCGGCACGGCTTTAAGAGGCGACGGAACAAAGGGATGAGGGGAATCCCGTGAACATCGTCTACTTAAAATTCGCGATAGCTTTTGATTCGTTCCTAAGAAGAGATTGGAGGCGTACGGGATCCAGAGTAGGGCGAATAACTGATTTTTCGGGAAGAGGGCAATGAATAATTATTAATGGAAAAGTGTCGACCGTAGGTCGCGGTGGTAAGCGGAGCACATCTGGCTTGGTCCTGGTATCGCTTCTTCTCTTCACACTGGGGCTAGAGGCTTTAAAGTGCGTACGTTTCTGAAGCCTCTAAGAGTTTGCCGACGATGACTCCCCGAAGAAGTGAAGCTAGATTTGTGTAGATGTATCGAAGGAAGCACGGTTGAGAACGACAAAAAATCCATTGTTCCTGGGAACCATGACAACTAGAGAACAAAATTCTTTCCGTGACAAAAAGTGGCGAGAAATGTCCCGTCTGGGAGCTCACTCAAGTATCCTTTTAACCCTGGGTCATCGGGTCGGAAGGAGGATCGGCGAAGGTTCCTATTCCAAGGTCCGAGTGGCAGAAAGACTCTCCCCGGCGGTTTCAAACCATGCAGAGGTCGCATGCAAACTCATCGATCAAGGCCTCGAAGGAATTTGCTACGAAGTCTATGCCCCTGAGAATTGACCCTCATCAAAAACCTGAGGCATCCCAACATCGTGGACATTTACGAGATCGTGGACCTGGGAGATTATGTGTTTACGGAAGAAGAAACCAAGACAGATATGTATTTATTAGCTTGCCCTTCCCCTCGAGACAGTTGCCTAGGTACCATTTGGCCGGTGGGTCGATGGCCGATTTTTTCCTCATACCCATCGGCCGGTGTCGGTGCCGGTGTCAATCGTGGCCTGTAGAAGAAATCGCCTAAAAATTAAAATAGGCCTAATTGGAAGCCATGTGATACTCATCAGTAGGCCTCCTTGAAACGATAGAAATCACTTTTGATCCTGTCCGGCCTGTCTGTCTCTCTATGAGGCTGTCAATGGTTAGCTCGCTACCCATTGCTGCAATTGAGAGCACTTAGTGACACATTCCTTGCAAAAGCATTGCGTAAATGGAGATGTAATGATTCCCCGTTCTTTACCGCTACTTTCCTCCGTCGGTTCCTATAATACGGCTATAACATAATCCGATTGATATTTTTGCCTGGGAGGAGTGTCCTTAAAAAAACGTCCATCTCCCATGTGGATTTGGAAGCAGGTGGATGTTCCCCTTGGCGTTATTTCCACCTGTTGCAGCGATGTCCACCCGGGGGAAAATCCACCGGGAGTGAAAATCCATCTGGCTCGAAATACATGAGCGCGAATGGATAGGTGGATATCCACAGGGAGAGACGTCCACCTGGTTCCAAATCCACCCCCTATCCACCTGGTTGTTCGACAAGGTGGATAGGGGATGGATGTTTTGTTAGGGTGGCTTTCAGCGAGACAGGAGGACCGGCGCCGAGTCGCGTGAACACCCTCGTAATTTTTTTTTCGCTTTGCCCGTCCTTAGGGCACCAGCACAGGCATCGGCGCCATATGGCCGATGGTGCCGATAGTACAAGACCGGCGGCCGATACCGGTGTAAGCCGATACATCGGTACAGCCCTAGTTAAAATGCGAGCCGGTCGGTCGGTTGTGCTTCAGCTTGGCGTAACGGATGTGTTCTTTGGCGCGATCACTGGACAGTCTGGTCTACCCGTCTCGCCGACATACTGGTCTCCGCATTTCTTGTACGTAATTAAATAAATGAGGAGGCATGGAGGCGATTTAAGAGGACCTCTCGGTGGATATATATACCAAATCTCATGGGCATTGTTTGTAGCATTTTGGAGAAAAGTACCAAAATGTGCTTCAAATAAGGGCAAAAAACGCTATTCCGGACGGTATGTTCCTGTTTTTCTCGCCTTAAAAGCAAAAATCGTGAAATGTTCTCTGATAGGTTGATAGATATGGTTCTCTGGAGTGCATGGACACATTCACGTTGCGATCCATGCTCTGGTTGCCTCGGAAAGGGTGCTTTCGTAGATGAATATCCACCTCCCACCTCTACACGACTGCGCTTTTATCGGCGCGCCTCTGGTACGATAACGCACGAATTTTTTTTTGGCACGCCCACAGCAATCACCCTTATAAATGCATATATTCCCGAAACACCACAATTTCTGCCTTTATTCTCTTGGGATAGTCCGAGTCTAGCAATGAAGTCGGGTCATAGGTCGCAATTTAGGTAGGTCATTTAGAGACCGTTATGTGTCTATTACGAACGGCGTGTCCAGAAATCCAGGCATGAGTTATTACAATATTTCCCTGTGCATCTCCCTGCGACGTGGCGCCCAAATCTTATCGGCAGTGTTCGCGGAGAATTAAAAAATCTGCCTGAAAATCAGGTGTGTGCGTTTTTAAAGACAGATCCAACTTCGAGCTCGAATATCTCGCTGAAAACAGCATGAGCAGGCGATCGGACACCCGAAAATTCTCTTGCACAATTGATTTCCCCCCCCCCCCCCCCAACCTCTACGTGCCTGGCACCCGCCTCTTTTGTTACTTCGTCTCGACCTGGTCGTGATATGTAAATGGAACGAGGACAAGCTTTCCTTTTTTCCCCCCTTCTCTTCGCACTTCAAAATCCTGTCCCTATGTACGAGAACGCAATCTATATTGCGTTATCGTTTTATACCTGTTCCATTTACGCTCGCTGCGTAAGGTTCTTTCACATGTTTTGCCCTAGAAAAATCGCTTCAGGCCACCTAGGAGTCTCTGGACGAGATTTGGAAGAGCAAAGAAAAGGGATTAAATGAAAGCTCGTTCTTATTCCAGTCACATAAAGCTCGTCAAGATAAGATCGAGATGACTAGACAGAAGGGGGGGAGGGGGAGCAAGTGTCAGACACAAGAGATTCGGGATAGGTATTGGTACTGGAGGTTGTGCAAGAGAATTCGTGTATGTCCTGCCGTCTGCTCACGCCGTTTTCAGTGAGAAAACCAAAGGTTAACAAGGAAAAAGTCTCACAATTTAACGACCCAAGCGCCGAAAAAAAGCGATTTATGTCGCATCAGAATCGTAGGCGATTCTGCCTCATGATGTAGGGAAGTAGCATGCGGTAGTTTGCGAGGAAGGAGGCATGCAGAGGAAAATGGGACAAATAATTTTTCGAGAAAGCATCAGTGAAGTCCTCACAGGTAAGAGGGAAGTAGATCCATTGGCATGCATGTAATAGGGGAGAAATCTAGGTCGTCGCTAATAGGTCGACGTTAAAAAATCATGACATTTCCCCCTCGTTTCTGAGAAATTCGAGCTTGAAGTTGGATATGTCTATAGAAACACGCACACACCTGATTTTCAAGCAGATTTTCAAATTCTACGCGAAAAACTTCCGATAAGGAAAATCTAGGAAAATCAATGTCACCGGTGTATTTGCACCTCATTTCCCTATTTCTGGAGCAGAAAGAATCGTCGCGACGGTTTGCCTCAAGCTCAGAGGAGTAATTGCAAGCTCTGCGATGGGCTTAAGTGGCCAAAAACTGGGGTATTTACCCTATTGAGTAGCATTTTCCCCTCCCAATTTAGAGCACATTTTGGTACATTCCTCCAAAATGCTCCATACAAGGCACATGAGATTTGGTATATTGATCGACCAAGAGGTCCTCTAAAATCGCCTCCATGCTTTTCCCTGTGGTGGAACTCTGGCCGGAATTGGTTCTCTCCCTTCCACTTTAAGATCATTAAGGGAATCGACAACGTAGAGCGTGCACAGCAAAGTAGAAGCGTACAAGGAGAGGTACATATTGTGTCCCTCGGGGTCTGCATGTGCGGTCCAGACGTACACATGTGTACGTTGCTGACGCACATGTCCGGGTTCTCAGTGCAGTACTCAAAGTAGGCATAAGATGGCGTTTTTGTTCCCTCAAACTTTCGAACTCGAGTCAAGACTCACCAGGCCTTGGAGAAGAGTTTTATTCTTTTCCCTGTATTTATCTTGTCGTAATACTTGCAAAGGAATAATTTAGTAAAAGTATAAATATCATGTTTCAATGGCAATCAATGATTCTGGAAATTTTTAAATGCTGGGGTTTTGTACGGGAACAGAGAAGTGTGAACCAACAGGTTATGAGTTTTTTCTTTCTGAGGAATGGGCGGCCAACTTTCAATAAACTTGATCGTCCTTCTTAAACAGGGTGGTCTAGTTACTTACTGTCCCCATGATAACAGGAGAAGACTGTTCGTGACGACAGCAGGCACGCCCTATGTGAAATTGACATTTTGTCAGCGTGTCATCAATGAGAGGTCGCTGCCTGTCGTAGACGTGGTGCCGGATGACGGGCCATTAAAGCTCCCTTCGAAGCCGACAATTGAGGTTCATAAGCCGTTTTTGAACCCCCTTAAGATGTGAATAGAGATAAGAAAGGTACACATGTGTACCTTCTGTCCTTTTCAATGAATGTATTTTACGACATACGTTTGTACCTCATAACGTACAAAATGTGTACTTGACTGTACGTTTCTGCTTTGCTGCGTGGTAGGTTTTTCCAGTTCGATGTCAGCGACAGAACGTGAGGAAACCAACTTAAGTTGCTAGAACCCAGGTGAGGCGCAGGTTGCGGCAGGACTTCTGGAAAGGAAGGATCATCGTGGGGGGGTAGTAGATATACATCAAGATGTAAATCTCGCTCCCCCCCCAGCTTGCCTTGTCTGCCTAGAATTATTGATCAATCACATCCCTCACGCTCAAGACCAGTTATGAGTGGTGCACGAAGAGCCCGGTTTCTTGTCTGGAATGTACTAATGTACAGGATTACATCCTGTGCATTAGTACAGGATTAGTACAGGATGTAATCCGACGACCAAATGTCACACATCCTAGGGTTGTACGTGGAGTGATGAACTGGGGACACAAGGAATATGTCTCGTAAAAGGAGCAAGTGACTGCCTAGCTCCAAAGGGAATCCATATCAAAATGGTCATCCTTTTAGAACATATCTTAGATAACCAATATTACTTTCCGTAATAAAAAAACACCCTCCTTTCATCTCCCCTCTGAAAAGACATTTCTTAATCTTTTGTGAAATAGCCAGCAAACTTGGGAGCCTAACATTCCTAGCACCAAATTCCACTGCTCGTGCCTTTGTCACTCTCACCTATAATAAGGTGTCTCTTTCTGGCTGTACAGCAACCTTTGCTTCATCATGGAGTTTCCCCACCGCTTTGGGAAGGTGTTCCATCCAGCCACCTATCCCTTCTCAATGGGCTTCAGGCAAGACATCTCAGGTTATTTGGTATTAATACTAATGACTTCGGATAGTAGCGGCATTCATCCCTTCAGACTCTATTGTGATAACGATTCTGCCTTTAATATCTCAAAAGCGTTCCATCTTATATTGTCCAGTTTCATTATATTTAATTCAATATCAGAAATGGAACAAATGCAAAAGCGTAATTATGTGACGCAACCCTTGCAATATGTCTACCTGCTTCCAACAAGGCTGAACGGCAAGTGGATAGGAGGTGAATTTGGAACCAGGCGGATGTCCCACTTGGCGGAAATCCACCTGGTCATTTGCTTACGTGTATTTAAAACCAGGATGTCCCCCTGAGTGGATTTGGAACCAGGTGGACATATTGCAAGGGTTGCGTCACATGATTACGCTTTCGCATTTGTTCCATTTCTGATATGGACATCTCTCCAGTAGATGGATTTTCGCCTTAAGGGATATCCACCTGGTACCAAATTCATTTGTGCAGTAGGAAATTCGTAGGAATATCAAGAAATGTCTCTAGGGATGCACGTCTTCCCCCGGGAGTAGATTCTTTGTGGGACACCCGGGCGGTCGCGCGGAGCGGGGGAGGGGCCCCGCTCGCAGGCGCCCATGGCCGAAGGCCTAACACGGTTTCTTACATAAGCAAAAATCACCAGGCGCCGAATTGGAGGAAACCGCACGCGGGCCCGGCGTCGTCTCGCGCGCATCCGTTCGAACACAAAGTCGAGGCCCCGAGGAACTTTTTTGGCATCGATCCGCTCGCGCTTCGCGGCTTGGGCAGCGCGAAAGTGCTTGGTCGAACCGGGAGTGCGTCGCACGGTAGGGAACGGCTTGGCTCCGTGGTCGGTCGGGCATGCGCTCTTCCTCGTACGCACGGGCGTGATAGGGGTAAGGGAATGAGTGCAGGGCACGGATCGGGAGTGACCATGGCGGTGCCCTGAACGACACCGCACGCCTTCCAACATGAAAGCGGGAGCGCGCGAGAGATCTCCCTTCCGAAGGATACGTATATCTTAGGGGCGCGGAAGCAAAAAAAGAAGGGTTGGGGTTCGTTTTTTCAAAAGAAGGGCTCGTTTTTTCGCTTGCTTCAGATATTTCTCGTTTCTTTTTTTCGTGCTGGGCTCGGACGACCGAACCTGGTTCGGAGATGTGGTCGGTCGCTTCGATTCTCTCGACCTAACTGTGTTTCTCTTACGTTTCTTTCGACGGTGTGTGCTCGATGGAGGGAATCATTCCCGAGGCCCACACGGAATTCTTTTTTTCGCCTAAAAATATGTACTGGTCACCGAGCGAGTGATCGGTTGAGCGCGCGTTTCGTTTTGGAACACACACGCACGGGTCTACGGTGAGACAGCGATTGGAGTCGATCCCTAGAACACGACGACCGAGATCTCGGAATCCCCATTATTAGAAAGCGCCAATTTCCCCGGTCCTGCTGTGCATCGGAGCGAAAGCGAAGATGCACAGCTCAGGGCCGACACGAGGACGTTGAACCCATCGAACTTTTTTTTTCACCTTTTTTTTTATTGTCGCGATCGTGCCGAAATTTTCGGAAGATTCGATTTAGTCGATCGTATGAGGTTTCCTCTGACTTTCTTTAAAGGACGTTGTGTTTTACGTGTGTTGAAAAATCGACCGCCCACTCGCGGCCGATGCTTTTTCCCCCCCCCCCCCCCCCAAGAGTCTGGAATATCCAAAGAGAAAAAGAGAAAGAGAATGTGAGAGAAATTGAGGGAGGGGCCCCACTGGGTGACGTTCCTAATGTCTTCTATTCGTTTTGTGTTCCTGAGGCAACCGAACACGTTGAACTCGAGTATTCAAGACCCTGACATTCGTCTCGCGTTACTTCAAGGCTAACTTCCTGAATAGTTATCTGGAGTCCTACAAGGTTGGCAGGGTGTTCATGAAAGATCTCATCCTTTACATATCCCGATGATAAAAAGTATTCCAAGGGTTTAAGACCTGTAGAACGGGCTGACCAAGAGCTCCACATATTTTGAAGCTCGAGATAACGTCCATAGAAGAGAGATGTTTTTCGGTTCGAAAACTGGTTGCACTGAATGCACTTTCGGAGAGTACTGAATGCACTTGTGGACCTGTCCCCTACCAATTTGAAGAATGCAGAGTAAATTTGATGTTAGTCTGCGTCGATGACGTTTCGTACACTTTTTATTGCAATTCCCAAGAGACGTGATGTGCAACATGTTCATGCCATGTGACTAATTTCGAGTATTATATTCATACTAGACCAGATCCACGTCCCGCGGGATCCGCTTCACGGGAAACAAAATTTCAACAGACCAAAAGAACTCAGTGTTAATTTTCAATCTACCGTTATAGAAAATAGAATCAGTATAGGGATTACTTTCGAATTTCAAAGTGCCACGCTTAAATTAGATAAATAATACGGTATGCGTTACGTCATCAGGGAACCCTCAACTGGATGTATGCACATTCTCAGCGAGTTCCGCCTCGTAGCATTCAAGGAGACACGTATTTGAAATTTCGAACTCCAGGACATTGGATAAATAATGATTTTGAGCCATGCACGGGATGCGGATTGGCTCCATTGAACTGACTCGACTCGCGGATCGGGCGGGCAGCTCGGTTGGAAATCAAGTTTCTTGTTGGGTATAGGCGAATATGCTTTCAAACGATCAGAGGTTTTTTTTTTTATCTCCAACCGCTTACAAATGCTAGCGGAACGTAGTGACCTAGGAGAGCTCAGAACAGGACAGCACGAATGTGACGTCACGGGATAGCTTGAAGCGTCACACTCTTAGAAATTTCGAGCGTTTGGGGAGTAAAAAGTGGGCACACCGTGAGCTTTTCGAATTTACTCTCTTATTACTCACCAAATGCTCCATCATCGCTCGTATCGAAGTGAACACCTTGAAGGTCTTCTCCAGGCCACTAGATGGAGGTAAGGGTCTAGTCAGTCTGATATTGCATCGATGATGGAATGGCAAAATTGGGAAGTCAATATTGAGCCAATATTTAGCCGGTATTGGCAATAATGGCAAGATGCATGTAGACATCTTGCCCAATGTTGGTCCAGCATTCACCCAATATCCGGTATTACTGCGGTAGTAACACTGGGTTCTTTGTCGTTTGACGAAAAAAAAAATATATATTTCCCTATTTGGCGATTCATATTCCATGAAACTACTATACAAATTATTTTAAAATGCGATTTAAAAAGATGTCATAATGTCATAACACGGCTACAATATTCACACAACGTTGACCTTTGACCTTCAACGTCGATGACACTATATTGACTCTGGGGGAACGTTCCCACAACGTTACTATGTTTGCTGGGTTGTTGGATGTAGGCGAATATGCTTTCAAAGGATCAGAGGTTTTTTTTATCTCCAGCCGCTTACAGATGCTAGCGGAACGTAGTGACCTATGAGAGCACAGAACAGGCCAGCACGAATGTGACGTCACGGGATAGCTGGAAGCGTCAGCAGAGCCACTTAGAAAAGGGACGGACCCAGAGATCCCAAGTTCTGAAGCCTAAGCGGGCTGCGGGCCGCCACGATCCCTGGGTTGGGTCGGTAATGCTCGGTCCCGCAATCGAGTTTCGGGTCGGGTAAGATCACGAGTAAGACCACGATTCGAACCAGACCAATCGAGTCGAGTTAAAAAAAACCGACCCGTGCATGCCTCCGGCGGACAGACAGACGGAGGACGTCGGCTATTATCATATGGGTAGATCATATCCGCGAAGCGGATCACGCGGGACGCGGATGACAATTCGGGGTTGGGATGACTTTTCTATAGTGGACTACCTGCAGAACGGTGCGAGGGATATATCACAGCCTACAACCCACACTTCTTAACGTTAAAATTACTATTTCTTGTCATATATTTCTCAGATAAAATATGCACCAACGCAATTTACTCATCAAGAGATTGCGATTGATATATCACATGGAACATTCGACGGGTGTTCCACTTCGGAAAACTTTCCCACAGGAATAAATTTTAATTAGCTGTAAGAGAAATTCAATTAGTAATCAGATATAAAGGGCGTAGTTGCGATCCATGAGACTGCGTAATTCGACCCAAGAGAGAGCGCTATAGAAGCAGCATCGAGGAAAGAAACTAATTAACTTTTTAAATTAATCAGTGAACTAACATGTTCTATTTTTTTGTGCAAGCTTTCACACCATAACAATCAATATGAGACCACTGTCTCCTTCACGCGATTTCTCCTTCATGGCTAAGTGATTCGGTAAACTGCGTAATATACAGGGTGGGCCAAAAAAAAGCTATCATTTTTGGTAAGTTGTCAATCTAATTGTATGTGGCCGATTTTGATTAAATTTGGAATACACACAGGGTGACTCAATTAGGGTTTGTGTGCCAAGTTTCAAATAAAAATTCTAAAAACTATGAGATTGGCATTTAATTTACTTTTCATCACCAAAAAAGTAAGTGTTCATTTTTTCTTTCAGCTTAAAAATTCTCACAACTGACAAAAACAAATAAGCAAACTAACAGAACAAAAAGAGATGCACAAATGCCAAACACGAAAGCACACAATTTGGCTTAGGGACCTACGTTTCAACTGAAAAGGTGCTCAATGTGCCCACCATTCTGTTGCAAACAAGCCCCTAGTCTGGGACACCACAGATGAATGAAGTCAATAAACCTTTGAGGCAGTGCCTCCCAATCTTCCTTTGTAGCATCATGCAGGGATGGAAGGTAAATGAATTCAGACCTCCCTTTCATCCCGGTCTCAAGGTTGTATCGATATTTCCGACACAGCCCATTTTGTCGTTGGTCATCAGAAAATAATCACAATTCCTATCATTTTTAAGCCAGATGACTGAAATTTGGTATACAAACTTCAATTGTGTCATCTTATAAGCCTACAAATTTTAATAAAAATCGGCAGTCTGCAATGTGTTTGACGACTCACCAAAATGATAGCTTTGGGGTTTTTTTTTTGGCCCATCCTGTATATAAAGATACGTATGTCACAAAAAATACTAGGTAGTATAAGATGGAGCATCTTTATTATCGTCCTCTCCTTTTTCCTCCCAGCGATTCGATTTCCTGTCGTTTTCCACCTCCGAGGGGGTCTACTGATTTGTTCTTGTTTTGACCTGAGCAATCCAAAATAAGAAAAGAGTCGACAACTGGATGAAGCTGTAAAGATAGGTTTGATAAGAGTGGATAACTGGAAAGCTATTTTGCTTATTTCCCCAGTTTGAAGGCACATTTTTAATTAGCACCTGTCTACCTTGTTTGTTATAATACACAAGCCTGGACGAAAGAGGACACGTCCCAATGCAAGTGCAACGGAACCTGCTAAGCTCGGCTGAAACGAGGACATCTCTTTGCCACGACCGCTTTTTTGTTCATTTCAACACCCTCTCTCTTAGGCCAATCCAAGAAAAGTAATTTACTCAAAATGTTTTTCAATCAATATTTTTCAACCGATTAGCATGAAAATTTAGAGTAATATTGATTAAAATGTCTATCAAGAGCGTTAAAAATGGCATAGGCCTATGATTACACAGGTGTGAGTTATGACCGATTTTTTCAAAATCACCAAAATTCTAAATGAACAGGCATGCATCTACCACATGAGGCACGAATTCACTTTTAATTTTTGCTGAAAAAAATCGGTTCCCGTGGAACGAAAATTTAACAGAACGTTTTCATATGTGTGTTTTATCCATCTGAAAATGTGAATGAAATTTCAGGCATTTCCGCGCGAATGTAATGGAATTTTCGGTGCGTGCATCTGAGCGAACCAAGCAACTTCAAAAGCTTTTCTTACCTTTTCATTGGCCCAATGTAGAAAATGAATCGTGGCCACACCTTCTCACCGCAATGAGAAGGTATGGCCACATGATACTAGCTTGAATTGAATGAATTTGATGCAGCTTGGTCCAAGCATGAACTTTAGTCCGGAACTCCACCGGACGATTGATAATATTCCGAAGTGAGATGAGAGGCCTGTATATTGGTTTTTCCAAGTCCGTCCTACCCCTCATCCCGTACTCGGCGTGTCGTGCAGGGAAGTCCCTCTTTCCCCCCGGAAAGTACCATCAACCTCACTATTCGATGAGTCGCCCGTCCGGTGTGGCTTAGCTTTTAAGTTGATGCGGACTCGTCCTGATGCAATCCGGTTGTAGACCTATTTTTACGCCACTTACCGTGAACTTATTTCTCCGTTGTTAGTAAGTCATCTGAATGAGGGAATAAGGACTGACCGGGTTCAGATAAAGGAACCTGTGCAGATCCAATACAGAACTGGATTTATATTACGTAATGAGGTTACAAAGAGGTTAGAAACCTCATCGATCCAGCTTTTCCTGGCCTCATTATATCCTTATAAAATCACCTAAATAGGCCGACAGTCAGCATTCAATTATCACCTGTGAACGCAGTGACACTCTCCCGGCACCACAAGGTATGGTCTTCCACTCGTCATGCGGTGAGAATGGTCAAGGTAATTGTGCTAAAATAAGTTTGATGGGCAAAATGTGTCATAAACACATTTTATTTTCCGCTGAATCTGTTTAGCAAATGTTACACTTATATATTTACCGAAGCTGAACACAACAGGATCATACCGTACTTGTACTTCCAATCACGAACCCAAACAAACTAAAGCCAAGAATCCAGAACGGCTCACTTCCCTCCCTCTCCCCCTCCTCCTGTAACGTCAGCTAACACGAGTAACTTTGGGAGACTCAATTTGGCTCATGCGGTTACTCCGGAGATGTTACCCGGGTTCGGCCTTTACCGCGCTCACCCGGACATAAGATACAACGGTAAAACAACACCTTCATCAAGGTGAGGGTTGAGTCAAACGCACAAAAAAGTTCGGATTCCTTTTTTCAAATACGCACGCCATGCGAAACATTTATTTCGGTTTGTTTGTTTTTTTCCACCTCAATGTATGATGGATGAAACCATGAAAGGTTCCAGGCGGCCATGTAACTCTGTGACTGAGACAACGGAGATTATTCCAGTGCGTGATAATTGTGTGCCTGGTAAGTACAGTAGGTTGAGGTTATGGAGTAGGTGCATTGAATTTATTTATATTTTCTCGTGGTTTACATGACACATGTTTTCCAATAGCCTTACCTAAGAATTATAATAGCTACAGATACATTTGATAAGATTTGGAGTCGAATTCCTTCTAAGGTGCTAAACCTCGCGGCCGTTTGACTCTAACTGCACTTAAGGCGGCGCAGTGCCCTCCCAGAAAAAGAGCTAGGGCCTCAGCGTTGCATACGATGTCCGAGAGTGTCTCCTCGCCCCTCAGGGACTCGCCGGCTCTCGGGCCAGGGAGAGGGCGAGGGGGCGGTGCGCGAGGTCCTAGATGCCCACCCTCTCACTCCTCTCCCTTCCCATTCGTAACTCTAGATCAGTGGCTATGCTAGAACCAATTTCAGGCTCAGAATAGTGTCTTTATACATATTGCATGATCGATAATTGCAACTTAGCTGATTTTTAATATTTTAATTGAAAGTGACAACCAAGCATGTGGCTTTCAGTTACCAATTACCATGATTTCTGATTGGAAGCCAGGTTATGTATCAATAGTATACTTAATTATACAACAATAATAATGTGCTGTTTTCATTGATATAAATATTTTAATCAGGGTGGTTTTAGATAAGGTATGTTTGATATGGCTGGATCAAAAGCAACCTCAAAAGGGGTCCTGGAACCCAAGAGAACAAAGCCACCATCTGGGGAAAAAAGAACTTAAAAAAAAATCTTCACTCAAATACACATATCTTCGAAGCCGTGCTTCAAGTTGCAGAACCAGTTCGGGGGGGGGGGGATATGGAGCAGCAAATGCGAGATTTAGCATGCCAAAGTCAGCACCTCTTGGTCATGTTAATGGAAAAGTCACACTTACTATATCTAAAATTTAAAAAATAGGAATGGTTTCTAAGCAATCCACCATGTGAACGAACTTTTTTGTCTCCCTGCTTCTGTTTCCCGCATCCGGCTGCATATTTCTTGATTCATCACAGGATTGCAGTCCAGCGGCTGAACATGCTGGATTGGATATGCTGATTCAGTACTGCATGCAGTTGTAGCATTCAGCACGCTGTACAGTACGAGTATGAACTCGGCCTTATTCGATACTTGTAAAGAGCCTTGAAAAAGAGAGGTGGGGAGTAAAGAGGTGGGGAGTGAGAGATAAGCGTGACATACGCAATGGGCGCTCCTCAGCCAACCCCCTTCCCCAGATCTCAGTTGCGTGCATGTCGTGGTACGGTGAAGATCACCTCTCCAATCGTACACGGCAGCCCAGCAAGGGGACTGGTTCTGGGAAACGGGTTAGTACTTGGAATGCCGCTTCCACGACCGCCGACACCGATAATCCTTCCACAAACACCGAACTGTGAAACCTGTCTCAGAAGTCTTCTCCGGGAATGCCGATTACTCTCTTCCTTATCTCTTCCGCCGATACCGAATTTTGTTTGTCCGTGTTCGAACCCTTGATTAAATGACCAATGCGTTTCATTTCGACTACTCTACCACCACTCCACCGTCACCACACGAATTCAGGAAGGTACATTTTAACACTCTTAAGTTTTGATTCTTTAGTCTCCCTATCCTTGACCAAAGCCTCCAAGAATGCTGACCAAATGACTAATTTCAGTTACATCTTGATGACTGTAAAGGTGTCAAGTTATCTGGAACCGTTTGCTTACTTTCCTTAGTCGACATGTTTCTCAAATGTGTGATGTTGTTGGGATGCTGTTGAGATATCAAATAATTTTATTGTTTATCCAACGCCATTGTAAGTTTAACGTTGCTTTGAGCGCTTCCAAAAAGGATATTTTAAAGTTGTCCTAATGTTCGCCGCAATGCTAGAACAGCGTTAGAAGCGTTAAAAGTGAACGCTGTTATGGCATTTTTCCAATTTCCTGGGGTGTTGCGAACAGTATTAAGCAATTCTCACTTTGAGACAGACCGCCACGTACATATCTGCTATCGAGGAAGGTGACGGACACGTTGCGTTGTGAAATGCACCCAATGAACCGTGATCCGCATCCTGTGCTCATTAACCCTTTCGTGCTACGGACGAGTATACTCGCCGGGTTACCCAATAGAGCTACAAAAACTCAGTATTGAAAGGGTTAACATGTACATTATATTTATTTAACCATAACTTTCAAAGGTACCCATTACATCATTTGGTATTTAATGGTGTCAAATCCTATACCAGAAAAAGTTGCATGATGTTTATCTTTTTTCCAATGACAACGAACAGGCACCATACACCTAGGAAAAAAAAATTCCCTGTCGTTTTTCATAGCGAGAGGAAGAATATTTTCTTTCTGATTAGTATAGCACTTTCTCGGCAACTCAACCCTCCCATTCCCAATATTTTCGTAGAATGGTAAATTTTAAATGCCAAATTCATTGCGTTTCCCTACGGAACTCAGCATCTTCTTCCAAACATGTACCTGGTCGTGCATTCCTTCATTTAATTAGAGCATTATCAGATGTGCAAAATGGGGATCTCCATTATCGAAGCAATACGTTTTGCATTTCTTTCTGGTATTAAGGTGACTGTCCCTGAAAGCTTTTTCACATCAGCAACGACTGTCCACCCATTGAATACGTGCTATTTCGATTTCGAAAGGTATCACTGTGATGTACTACTGACGCTATAGTCTTGTAACGGTGGACTTGAACCCTCTACGTCCTTGACTATGAATTAACTCATCGCAAACCCTCCAGCAGCGCTGATGTGTTGACTGGTAGGATGCCTGCGTAATTGTCGCCCGTGCGTCCCGCGACTATGGGGAATTCAGTGTTTATAATGGATCAATGGCTAATGAGAGCCGAAAGTTACAATCCACTCCTTCATTGGAAAAATGAAGTGTTTTTCCATTTGAGAATTCTAATTCGCAAAAGAAAATTTGGCATATTAGTGTATACATTTAGCCTGAGATTGTTCTGTTTCCTTTAGGAATGAAAATTCAGTGGAGGTTGGCCTTGGCAGGCCTCTTCATATTAGCCAATGCCGAAGCGGACGAGGTTGAGACACCGGAACCTGCTGCAGGTGCCTTGCCAGTGGTTGAGGAACACAAAGGCTTAGCAGGAGTTTCTTCTGATAAAAAAGGACCGAAACTTCAGGATGCAGCAGGGAAAGACGGGATCAAGGAGTTGATCGAAAGGAATGCTAGGCATTCTGCGTCATACGGACAAAACCGTGATCGAGATTATGAAGGTGAAACAACAGCTCAGTCTTTTACTTTTTAATATCTTGCTTCTTCGTCAGGTTTTAATAACAAAAAAAAAGAAATTTATTACATTTGAGGCCTTCTGTCATGTCTTCATCTGGTTTTGGTCGATACACAGTTACAGGAATATATATTCTCTTTGCTCTTTTCCAGAAAATCGCCGAGAAGATAGCAAAGAGGGGCAGTGGAGAAATGATAGACGTGAAGGAACAAATGGTTTATATGATGTATGGCGAAACATACCTGGGTTGGGTAGAGCAGCCATATTGGTATCCCCACCGATAAGAAAGAGCAAAGATTCAATGGAGGAAGGAGACACGGAACCCCAACGTGGACATGACCATGGTCAAAATGAATTTCAGTCTGACAGATATAATCTGCGAGATGAATTTTCCACCCGAGAACGCCCATCACAAGATGAATATGGACAGAGTAAGATTCAAAGGCGACCTTGGGGAAGTCTATCTTCCACCCAAGAGGGTAGAAGAGATGAAAGCCGTGAACATAACGATGACGAGGATGGATACAGTCACAGACATCGCCTGCAAGGCGACGAAGTATCCTCTCGAAAAAGCCAATCGCTCGGTGGATTTGGATGGAGCATCTCGGGACGAAGGCAGCCTTGGGAGGGTCGAACTTCCTCTCGAGAGAGTGGACACGATGCAGCTCTTGGACAAGATGATGGAAATGGACATGATGGTGATCGTGAAGGACCAAAGAAGCTCGCCAAATATTCAGTGTACGACAAATCTTTATCCCGAGAACGCCCAACGCACGAAGGATTTGGACAGAGTATGATTCAAGGGAGACCTTGGGATAATCTGTCCTCCTTCCGAGAGATTGTACGTGATGATAGCCGTGAACATGATTACAAGGATGGACACGAGCACAGACACCATCTGCAAGGTGACGAAGTATCCTCCCGAGAAAGCCCATCGCTCGGTGGATTTGGATGGACAACTAGACAAAGACAAGCTTGGGAAGGTCGGAGTTCCTCTCTCTCGAGTGGACAAGATGCTGCTTTTAAGCATGATAGTAATCGTGAGGGATCAAAGGAGTTTGGCAAATATTCTGGTTACCAAGATAAATCTTCATCCCGAGAGGGCCCAACGCAGGATAGATTTGGACATAGTATGATTCAAGGGCGACCTTGGGAAAGTCTGTCTTCCTCCCGAGAAAGCCCATCGCAAGTTGGATTTGGACAGAGTACGATTCACAGGCGACCTTGGGGAAGTCTGTCTACCTCCAGAGAGGGTGAACGCGATAATAGCCGTGAACATAACAGTGACAAGGATGGATACAACCACAGACACCGCTTGCAAGGCGACGAAGTATCCCCCCAAGAAAACCCTTCACTTGGTGGATTTGGGTGGAGCACCAGGCAAAGGCAGCATTGGGAAGGTCGAACTTCCTCTCTCTCGAGTGGACACAATGCTGCTCTTGGTCAAGATGATGGGAATGGACACAATGGTATTCGTGAAGGACCAAAGAAGCTCGCCAAATATTCCGGGTACGAAGACAAATCTTCATCCCGAGAGGGCCCGAAGCAGGATAGATTAGGACAGAGTATGATTCAAGGGCGACCTTGGGAAAGTCTGTCTTCCTCCCGAGAAAGCCCATCGCAAGTTGGATTTGGACAGAGTACGATTCACAGGCGACCTTGGGGAAGTCTGTCTACCTCCAGAGAGGGTGAACGCGATAGTAGCCGTGAACATAACAGTGACAAGGATGGATACAACCACAGACACCGCTTGCAAGGCGATGAAGTATCCTCCCAAGAAAACCCTTCACTTGGTGGATTTGGATGGAGTATCCGACAAAAGCAGCTTTTGGAGGTTCAAACTTCCTCCCGAGATGGTGGACAAGATGCTGCTTTTGGACATGATGATAGTAATCATGAAGGACCAAAGGAGTCTGGCAAATATTCCGGTTACCAAGATAAATCTTCATCCCGAGTAGGCGCAACGCAGGATAGATTTGGACAGAGTATAATTCAAGGGCGACCTTGGGAAAGTCTGTCTCCTTCTCGAGGGATTGTACGTGATGATAGCCGTGAACATAACGATGACAAGGATGGGTACGGTCGCACACACCACCGAGAAGGCGACAAATTATCCTCCGAGAAAAGCCCATCTCTCGGTAGTTTTGGATGGAGCACCAGAGAAATTCGGCCCCTGGCTAGTCGATCTTCCTCTTCAGAGGGCAGATTTGATTTTGATCCCGGACGCAATGCAGACAGGAGACAAGGTGATGACCGCTGGCGCGACGATGGCTCGGGACACGATGACCATGACGGACATCTTTTGCATGGCAGAAGCTTTGTGTCTTTTTCCAGAGATAGGGAAACGTTCAAGAACCAGGACCATGCAAACAACGGTGATCACGACACCCGGGACGGTGAAATTTCCTCCAAAGAACTTGCTGTTGAAAGCCGGTCTAATGACGATCAAGGATTGGGAGAATATAGAACTAAATTACCCAGGAACTGGATTGTGAGTGAAGGGTCACATCGCGGAATTGAAAGTTCTGGCTCCTTGGAGGGAAGCGGCAGAAGATTCTCTGACAGCAAGGGTCATCGTTCCAGGGAACAGCATCATCGCAGTCATTCCCTTGTTTCTCCTGGGTCCCAACCTGTGCGTACTTCGGGAGGCGAAGGAAGAGGTAAGAAGGTAGCACATTTCCAAATCGTACTGTTTCTGTGATGTTTCCTTTGCTCCACCTCCACTTCTGATTGTCCTTACTGGTTTCTTACTTACCACCATTGCACCGGGCACTTCATGTGTGCCAGGTAGAAACGAAAAGGAAAATTAAGGAGGAATGCGGAGAATTTTAGCAGACAAGTAAAGGTAGCCTGAAATGGTACTATTTACAAATCGTGAGCTGTTAAAACCCTATCTAATAAATTCTTGCGAGCATTGCATAAATGTAACAATGAATCTATAACAGATCATAACAGCAACGTAAACATACGTGAGCATAACTTAATTTGTGAAAGTGTTATTTCCCACATCTAATCTGGGTCATTCATTTCACCACATCTCTACGACGGTTTGGAACTCTTTCTGATGCAGTTCTATCGCCCGAATAAAAATTTAGAAATTCGGAAGGAAGAAAGGCTTTCTAATATACTCCTTAAGTCTAAACTGCTTTATTTTCTTTGTTGCAGATGATTCAACCTCCAGCGTCGAAATGAAACTTCAGCGCCGAGTAGGAACTGGCTCGGGTAAGACACAGGATCAAACCATGTTAGAACATTTTGTGAGGGAGAGCATTTCAAGGGCCGGGGATATTTTAAAATCTCTGAGGAGCGTCGATCGTCTGCTTTCCGTCTTTGATATTGGTCAAGACAACGATCAAGAACGAAGTGAGTATTCTTTCCACTCCTTTTTCTTATAGAACCAGTATATTGGAACTTAAACAGAAAAATAATTACGGAAGTGGTCTTCATCCGCAGGGAAGAGATTGGTAAACTCCACAAGTGAATCGATCGACGAGAATGATATACGGTGCCTTTCCAAGGGAATCTGCAGTTTCATGGCCTCTAGCGATGAAGAATTGGGGGACCTCGGTGGTTCCTTGTATCCATTAATCAAAACCTTCATTGGGTAAGCATTAATATGGAAAGTTTGAAATTGAAGATCGAAAATGCAATTCCCGCTATCTATATGATCAAGCTACGAAAGAGAGACCGCGAACACAGAGTCCAAATATTAACTGGAGTCGATCACACTGCTTAAAATAATTATTTTCACTTACAGTAAATTCTATTCGAACAGACTCACAATTGCTTGTGAAAAGAAATTTCATGTTCGACGTCGGAAAAAGTAGGAGAGAATCCCCTGGATCGAATGCGAAAGAGACAGGCTATCATTCTCCAAGTCACAAAATTGCTTGTCGTGCAAGACCTATTCCACGAAACCTTTCCCGCTTTCCCCCTTTCCTTTCCTAGAATCTCGTGATCTTTATGATAGTTCTGGGAAGACAATCGATGGAATCTTCTCGTGATTCCCAGGCAGGCCCACATCGCACTGATCGCTTAGGCATAATGGCACCCCTGAAGAAACGAAGAACGGCCGCAGACCCCATCTTTTATAACCACAAAACCAGCCGTGTTTTCTCCGTCCAGACCCCCGGGGCCCTTTCATTTGGATTCTCTTGTGTTTCAGGGAGGCGCCTCCTTCATCAGTATTCGCCAAAGCCAAAGTCATGGGCTTGCATGCCAGGGATAAGAGGATCTGCGAAATGGCATTTGAGGGGTGCCTAGCAACTTCTTCGGATCTCCGACATTCCATTGCTCACATCATCATGAAACACCTTCGAAATTTCAAGGTTCCTGGCACCAGCAACGATCGTCGAGCCTCGCGTTGGTGGGACTAATGAAGCCCTTCGTACCTTGAAGGTATAGCTGATAGCTGTCAACTGGATGCAAGAGTGCATGAGTATCTATGTGTTATTAACATAAGCGGTTGACATTCCAGGAATTTAAGAAATAAATAGTGATGGCTATTGGGAACGGATTGTCCTATTTATTTCTCTGTGACTTTGCACGGTCACTTGTGACGATTTCGCGAGAAAAATCATTCGGCTCTTGGGGCCGGAGATCTGACGTTTTCCTTACACCTTAATGTACCAGCTCTATTCATGAGACTACCTGGATATTATTGGACATTATGCCAAAATTATATCAGGTAGTTCCAAATTTACTGACGTAACACCTGACTCAAAATGGAAACAAGTATGATGTTATACTGTAGCGAACCCAATAGGGGTCACAGGATCTGTGACAAAAAATACTCGCTACATATGGGGATCAGACTCGAGGTGATTGGTTATAACTGACAGCAAACAGAGAGGTTTCGTGTTCGTACTGGACGGAATATGAGGGTTGGCAGAAGAACCCTTTGAGCCCACCAGAAGCGTGTTAGTCTCACTTTCGACTCGTTGACTCCTTGACAGTTAAATCTTTAACCAATATGGTCTCCCAACTGAGATTGAAGGTGCGGTATTACGGTAAAATTAACAAAAGTCATCAAGGGGGAATATATACACTAAGGTGCAAAAGTCCTTGCCCTTCGCATGAGCCAACTTCTGGAAGCACATCTTTGGACATTTCTGGAGAAATTTTTCGAGAACTTTCTAGAAGGTGAGGAAAGGTCTATACCTGTATATAGCTGCGAAAACCGGAAATCGTCGTAAACATTCTTGAGTTGGGAGAACAACTGGCCTCGACAACGAAATTCTACTTCGCCGAAAACGAAGCGATCAACTATTTTACACTACTGGAACAACGGCCATCGATCTCCTGCCACGATTGCTCTTCTGGCGAAGATCCCCTTTCGGACGGTCGAGTAAAATATTGCCAAGATCAAAGAACGAGGCACGGTGGAGAACAGACGCCGTAGTGGCCGACCCTGCAAGATCACCGCCGCCGACGAGAAGGCACTCGGCCAGTGGATTCGACGAAACCATGAGACAACGGCGAAAGAACTGGCACAAAAGTTGCTTCAGGACCGAGGTTGGCACGTGTCCCGATGGACGATTTGACGCCAGCTCTTTCGGCTACAAGAGTTCTTTGCCCTATGCAACGCCAATGTTGACAGAAGCACAGAGATGTGCGCGTCCAGGGGGCAATTCGACCCGAGAACGACGATTGGAGCCGAACGGTATTCATCGACGAGACATCATACCCATTATTCAGAAATCCGATTCGTCCATGGTCAAAGAATCCGAGAGGCGAGGTCGAGCGAATCCCGAAGAACAGACAGAATCGGACAGAATATTATGGTTTGGGGCGGCCTCTGTGTCATGGGCCTGGTCGGCTGTCATTCGTTCGAGAGAATTATGGATGTCCCTTACTGCGTTGAAATCCTTCAAGATGACCTACTCCGTAGCGCCAGAAGGCAGTTCGGTCGACGCTGGCGACTGCAGCAAAACGACGATCCCAAACAGAAGTCGAGTGACGAAGCAGCTTCAAATCGAGAAAGTACCCTAAACGATCGACTGACCGTCGAACGGTCTTGACGTCGACCCGATCGGGAACCTCTGGTCGATCCTCAAACAGCGTGTCGAGAAGCGGAAACCATCAAATCTCGACGAACTGGACAGATTTCTGCACGAAGAATGGGACAGAATCGACTTATCCAATCTAAATCGTTTGGTCCCCTTACAAAACGTTACCCCCTCCCTCATTCACCTATATTAAACCGCTTTTTTTTTTTTACCTAATCTTTACCTGAGGGGTCTTCTGGCAGGTTGAAAGAGGGGAAAAAGAGGGGAATCCCCGATTTTGATCTGAAGCTCAGGGGAAACGACTCCTCCGCAAGCAGGATCTTGAAGAGAGGTAAGACTGAAAGGTAAAATTCCGGTTTACCCAGGGGAAAGTTCCTCCTGGCACCTTCGCACTCGACGTTGTTATCCTTGTGAGACGCGTTGGAAATACTCTGTTCTCCGTATCGCTCGGTAGACGTCATGACTGCAAGTCAGTCTCGGTTAGTGTCAGGGGTGAGGCTCTTTCTCAAAAATGTTCTTTGTGTTGTGATGTGACTTGGTTCCTTTGACGTTAGGCTAAGCTTATCTCAGTGTCTGTGAACTTTCGACTACTCAACTCGGAATAGTCTAATGTAAAAGTGCATTCAGAATTCTGAGACTTATGATCAGACCGACAAGTCGTGAACTTAGAAATAAATGTTGCCGACTATTTCACGACGTGATTCTCTTATGTAAGTCATGCTTTTATTAGATCACAACACCCATATGGGTGTTGTGCTTTACATATTTTAATCATAGTCTCAGTGTTACACCTATCATATGAAGTGACAAGTACATCAGTATTCTTGAAATAAGAGGTAAGTCTGGGGTAGGGGATATTCTGTAGGTAACAAAAGGTAAATGACGGGTTAAAGAGCGGTAAATTGGGGGTAGAGGTGAAACACTGAGGTAAAATGTAGGTAAAAAGGCGGTAAATGAGAGGGGAACGGTAAAATTCGGACGGTGAAACTGAGGTAAAAAGAAAAACGGGGAATTTCCCCGATTTTTACCTCAGGTAAAATTTTTTTGTAAGGGTCGAGTCGATGAAAGCGCGATGTTCTGCTTTGATTGACTCGAAAGGAGAGAGGATACACTATTAATTGTGATAATTTTCTACCTTGTCTCATGCCTTATTTGTGAATAAAATTGGTTTTGATATTCATTCCATCCACCTTGAGAAATACTTAAAATACTGGAGGCAAAGACTTTTGCACCTTAGTGTACATATTCTGCCACAGTGAAGCATTACAAGGGGCAAGGTTTTAGTGTCTCACCGAATGGGTCCACAATATTCTGAGCCATGTTTGGGAAGCTCTAATTACGACTTGGAGAAGGAGCCAAAAACCTAAATCTCTCAGCCTCTTCAGAAGTGCACATTGCCATTGCCAAAAAAAAAATCGAGAGAAGTGTCAACTCGAGAGCATCCACCAGCCCAAAGGTTCATGGCCAAGAATGTGCAAGTGTCCGTGGAAACCATCTTCATTATCTGGGACTACGGAAGAGATTTAGATCACAAAATCTTCCTCGCCGTTCACAAGAGCTTAACTCCTGCCAGAAAGCTGTATGAATGCCATCTTTTGGGAGAGAAATGGAAAGATTTTGTGAGGTTTGATAAGGCTTGGATTTATCTGACTGGCTGCAAGATGGTATGGAAATCGATCTGCCTGGAGTGTGTGATCAGAAATAAAGTGATATTATTGGGGAGATGTTGATATGTACTATTATTTCACTGATTAAAGTCAACAGTTGAATGATGGAAAATCCCAGTGAAAGATCTGCCTGACAAAGCGAGTCGATTGAAGCAGCAATTGTGCCATTTTAACGATACAAGTCAAGAAAGTGTGTAACTATTCCAAAATAAAGCCAAGTTTATTCCAAGGTGACAGCATCTCGCCATTAAGAGGTCGGCGTTCATCGTTCTTTATAGCGAATTCCCCTCCTCCCTTTGGAATTCTGTTACGCCATGGGGGTGAATTCCTTATCGTAGAGTAGCTCTCCATCTGATTTACTGCATAGTGCATGACTTGACTCGGGAAGGTCATGCAGAAATGGAAGGCTTTCTTGTCTAATGATCCTATTTCTTTTTTCGGAGGAAGAAGTATATAATTAGGAAAAGAAGGAAAGAAACGGGTACATTTGGAATGTCCATAGAATCTATTAACACGCGCATCTTTGGAGAAAGGGACCCACAAAAGCCATGCTCATTTCTCGTAGTGTGCATAAAGTCAATCGAGGATGATTATATTGCGCATAACTGTCAAGGGAAGGGAGATAAATTATTTCTTGGAACGTTGTCTCACCAATAAAAGATACTAGCATGCCCTTACATCAGTACATGCCAGTAGAACTCTACGAAAAGGTTGAAGGAGTCATATTGTATGCAAGAAACGAACTTTGCCTTTGCATTAAAAAAGGATCTCCGTTTAGTTAATGGTGGTTCGATCGAAAACTTGAAAAACAGGTGCTATATCGATGAGCAACAAGGAGGATCGCGTTAGAAATTTGCTATTGGCCGCCAAACTCTCCCATAGATGACAGTTTTTTCATGCCCTAATGAGTAGTATCAACGAGAAAACATTGTTCTCGGCGATTTTAAGATGTCTAACATAGATTAGACGGTGCTGCGAGAGGGAAAGGGAATTTGTATTGTAAAGGGAATGCTCTCTTCGTACAGTACGTCGAAGAACCGACTCGAAATGCCGTTTCATTGGATTTCGTTTTCGCAACGACGAAGAACTGGCGCTCGATGTTAAGTTGATAAACTTAAAACAGTGGTTCTCAACCTTTGAGGCCCCGCGGCCCACTTTAAGAACTGCTAAGTGACCCGAGACACACTACAGACTTAAAAAGCTACATCATTTTTGTTCTTACTGTTAATTGCTATTTTTTTAATTTACAGATACTTGTCACGGCCCCTCCGCGGCCCACCGGTTGAGAATCGCTGACTTAGAGGGCTCGGATCATCACGCGATCATGTGGGTTATCAAACGGACGACTAGAGGAAAGCGAATTTGGATAGGCTACGTGAATCCGTATCGGACATCGATTGGGAGAAAGTTACGTGCGCTGACGGCAGAGAAACAGATTTCCAAGACCTTACTGCGAGACATTCATGGAGGATTGCATCCCAATGAAGTGAAAGAGATCGCTCAGTCAGTCTGGTTTACAGGTAAAATTAAGCTGCTGATGAGATGTAAGAAGCGGAACTGGGATTCGTATCTGCGCACGAGCGACCGAGCGGACTACGAGGAATATCGGACTATGACAAGAACGCTAAAGCGGGAAAATTGGGTCAGCGAGACGGGAAACCGAGGAAAGGCTAGCCATCGATGCTAAGAATAATCCCAATACTTTTATCGATTTGCCAGCAGCAGGTGTCAACGCTCGTTCGGACCCCTAATGTACGATGAGGGGGGGAATCAGTTACAGCTCCCCTCCGAATCACGACCCCCATGGCCGTGATTCTGAACGAGTACTTTGCATCCGTTTCCACCAGCGTATCCGACGAAACCCCAGCATAGGTGGAGGTCACCTCTGCGCGCATCGAACATATTCTCATCACCGAAGGAGAGATCATCAGTGGGATGGGGAAGTCGGCGGCTGGTGCGGCAACCCGTCCCGATGGCATTCCGGCGAGTGTCATCGAGGAATTCGCGTGGGAAGTATTGGCACCGTTAACAATCGTATTCGAGAGCAGCGTGGAGAAATGCCTCGGGAATAGGAACTAGTGGATGTCGTACTGATATTCAGGAAGGGAGATAAGAACGATCTGGGTAATTACGGGCCGATAAGTCTTACAAGTGTTCCGGGGAAGATCACATAGAGCATCCGTAAAGATTCCATCTTAGATTTCCTCAATGGGAACGCGCTCATCCGGGACTCTTGTCACGACTTTAGGAGGCGAAGTAATTGTATTTCCAGTTTGCTCTAGTACTATAATACTCGAACAAATTGGTGACGGAATAGAGGGATGAGGGGAATCCCGGGGATGTCGTCTACTTAGATTTCGCGAAAGCTTTCGATAAGTTCCTCACAAGAGATTGGGGGCTAAATTTTACATTAACGATGATGGTCTAGCGAGTAAAATCAGCAAATTTGCCGACACCAAAATAGGTTTCTCTATCAAACGGGAGGAGGGCAGACCGAGAGCCGAGCTGGATTTACAACTTTTGGACGAGTGGAGTAAGAAATGACTCATGAGGTTTAATCAAAGTAAGCAGTGGCGTAGGGAAGGGGCAGGGGAGTTTAGGGTGTTAGAAACCCCCCCCCCCCCCGCCCTTGGGCTTCCCGGTCAGTGACACTGACAGGCATATTTCAACCTTCCTTGGGAATTCCAGTTTTAGCTATGCCTCTTCGAGGAAAGTCTGATGTCCGTCCACAGACCCAAGATGCAAGACCATGATTTCTAGACCGGTAAATTCCGGGTAGTGGAGCTAGGCGTAAGGTTGGGGTGTCTACCTGGCCTCAACCCCCCTCCCCCCCCCTTGCCGACTTCCTGCCTACGCCACTGAAAATAAGTGTAATGTTCTTCACTTCGGTCAATAGGTCGATAGGTCTTAGAATGAGTTCATTCTTGATAAAGTGGAAGAGGCAAACCGAGAGAATAATTTTAAAATGTGATAAAAGCTCCAGTGTAAGCGGGGATATTTAGGTTAAAAGTCGTTTGTCTTTTTTTTGTCATACTCTGTAGATGAGGAACTCAAGTTCTCGCACGCACAAGCGACTATAACTAAATATAACAGGATTCTAGGCTTCATTCGACATTTCATAGGCAGTAAGTAAGAGAATCGATTACGTAGAGCGTGGTAGGTTTTTCCAGTTCGATGACAGCGACAGAACGAGAGGGAACTAACTTAATTTGCTAGAATCCTTTGTTGAGGCGCAGGTTGCTCCAGGACCTATTTACTTGTAGGGTAGTGAACGCGTGGAATGTGTTAGGTGACGATGCAGTGGCTGCCCCTTCCGTGTAGATGCTTTCATGAACAAAACAGAAAAGGGAGCAATGTAAGTGACTGGGCATTAGGTGGATTTTCTCGCACAAAAATAAGAGGGGTAGATCCAACCTCCGGCATTTAGGAGGTCGTGAATATGCACGCATGCAGAGTGACGTCACAAGGATGCGCATATAAAGGGCAGCGGAGACCCCATTGACACTCCTCAGTAGTCGAGGCAGGAAAATTCCTTTTTCCCTCTTAGCTGTCCCAACGCACACAACCTTCCCTTGCGGGCAATTGGGGTAATCTGCCCCGGGGCCCCTCGTATCAAGGGGGGCCTCCAAAGGGCCTCAAGGGAACCCCCAAGGGATCTCCGGTTTAGTTTTGCTCCGGGCCCCTGGAAACCTCTGGGCTTAGGGGTTTTCTTTTTCCTATGACGGGGCTTGCACTAGAAAATAAATGTCTGACTTGTTTGGTTTCGAACCCTGGTCCCCTGTCATGGGAGTCAAGGAAGGAAGCTACCAACCGAACCATTTGAGAAATGGAGTGTTCTGAAAACTGCGTTCGTTTTCATTATTCTGGGGAATCGATTAAGAATCACACTCTTGAAATCCCCAAGTAACTTTACAGACACTCTGTATATTGGTTATGGTGCCCCGATCACGATTTAGATTCTTCTAACGTTAGACTTGACTGACTGTGGACTGTGGGTGGATCTGATGATGAGGTGGAAGGAATTCGTGACCAAATCTATGTTCGTGACAGTCTGCAGCAGACGACGTAATTGACGTCATAAGAGTAAGCCAATCAGAAGAGTGAGACAGAGAAAGAAAAACATCCTCGCGGAAACAGCTGATCGACAGGGCTCCCCTATTTCATAGTTCGTACCGGCATCAACTGAATGAGGAATATTCTCCTCACAATCTTTCGTCATTCGCGCCCTTTTGCTCGTCAACCATCAGGTATTAGCCATACAATAACACCACTTTATGTTGCCCTATTCTCCGCCGGCAGATTTGTCAGTGTTTCACCGGCACCAGCAATAGGTTTCGTTTCAAGTCGTCTGCTCCTGTGCGTGCAATGTTGCCCTTGAGCCAGATGTACCAGAAACCTACCTTGGAACCTCGCGGGACTATGGAAAAGGAGAATGGAAAGAGAAGCAAAATACTGAGCACGAGGCCCGAACTCATTTTGAAGGAAGGCATTAACGTTGGAACTGCTACTATGAAAACGTCAATTTATGAATCTGAGAAAACTGCAGCTGTCTATGAAGAAGAATCACCCTCAGGTTAGTATCCTAGGGTATATGAAATATTAAAGAGTGGGCCTATTGCTACTGATGGACATAACCCTATCAGCAATGGATAGGCCAAAATTTAGGCCTGAGTAAGATCATGGTTTATCATTGGCCTAATCCAGCCTGTCTGAAGAATGAAGCCTTGTGAGCCAAGCTAGCCTAGCTCCTGCAAAGCCAAACCAAGGGAAAGGCCAGATCTTATTTCCTTTCTGCTGATATTTCAGGCCATCAGTCTCAAGCTAACCTGTCCCCCCCTAAATGAGATTGAATCTTGTATCTGCCTAATTCTCCATTAAAATTAAAATTTTAGTGTCCTTCTTTTCTTCCAGCTTTCCCTTTGGGTTTTACCTGCTCACATTTAGCCAAAGCTGTTCTGCATAGAAGTTACACTGCACAAACAGGATGGCCTGATCCTGAAAGCATCATGTAGATGTTTTGTAACTACATCAAAAACTGAGAAAGAGAGTGCTGAAATCTTCATCCTTAACAGAGAGGTGAACAAACTGCTTAGGAAAGCCCACATTAGCACTGGATTAATTTCAGTAGGATATGCCTGAAAGGCTTCTATTCTGTCTTCAGTTCAGACTGTCAGTTTCAGATCTGTGAATTCATTCATCCAAAGCAAAAACTGAGCATTTTGTCCTCAAAAATGCTTTCTATGGCAGATGACTCAGAATGACTAGCAGTTTCAAATAAGTCTACCTGCATGGTACGTTGCCACTCATGGTGATATGCTGATCTCTTGGTAAGCCTACTCCTTTGCTATGTAGCACCAAGTACTTCAGTCTTGCTCATCTCATGGAAGATTGAGTTATTTCAGCATATTCTTTCAACTTGTGTGCATGACACTTGAGTGTGCTATCGTGTCATCTTTGGGGGTAGCATATTCACATCATCTGAATCTGGTCTCCCTGAGCTATCAGGTATGGGTAAGTCACAGGGAAATAATGTGTTGCCTTCATTTATTTTACTTGGCATTAGTTTGCTGGTGTTTCACACACTCCAAACCTCCATTATTGAACGTGAATTTTAAAAGTGTGATAGCATCACCTGAAATTGGAAAAAATTCATATTTTTACTACATACTATTAAAATGATTCAAATATCTCATTGAAATGTAGTTATGATATGGAAACAATAAAAATATATATTATTGGAAATTAGATCCCTGTGTTAGCCATGAAAGTGATTCAGGTTGATCACACCCCACTGCACCAATGCTGTGTTAAGCTAAACATTTTGAGATTTCATTGGAAGAGTTTTATGATTTGGCAGTGCAGACATTCTTGTCCTTCAATGTTGCTTCAAATTTAAATGAACTAAAAATAAAAAAAGTTCTGTTGAAATTAAAATTCTATGCTATAGTAGGATCTTTTGATTATGAAAAGACATCATTTCCTTTTATTGCCTATATAGCCTTCCATCTAACTCAATTTACATTTTAACTGATTTTAGAATTGCTCAGAATCTTTTAGGACTCTATGTTGCAAAGTCTATTTCATCACTTGGGTCTCTGGAAGTTGGAACTTCCAGTCCTAGAGCAAATGATGATTTGAAATGTGCAAGGGATGTTCAAAAAGTGAGAGGATATGTTTCATCATATGCATCATTCATGTCACAGATTTAGATACTCTTCTTGTATTTCTGGGTCAAGCACCATTTTACTGAGTCCCATTGCTTGTGAATCATTGTTGCTGAAACATATGCACATCAGATTTGAAGTTCAAGCAGAAATGTCTTAGTGTTTGTGTGGGATATGATATGGTCATGAATGTGGTCATCAGTAGCTATTTGAAACATTGTTCTAGAGCCTGGGCTCTATGTTGGAGGGGCATAAGAGCATCATTAGTGGTAATATGAATGTAAAGTGGGTATCTGCCAGCTGGGTACTCTAGTTACTCACTTCTAAATAGATGCAGCATCAATTGAATGTGTTCAGGTAAGAATCTGTTTTCAGCACCGTATCAGATTTGTGTTAAAAGACTTAGCTGCGTACAACTTTCGTCTTTTTTTTGTCCAAGAGAAAGTTACCTTTGGGATGATGCTTTTCGGTTGGGTTCAGAGCACAACCATGCTGTGATAGGTACCCTCAGCCACATTTCAAGTCTCCCTTGTGTATGAAACACAGAAGAGTTGTTGGGGTTAGGGCATCAAATCTTGGGGTCAGTACCTGAATTGAAGCAACTAAAGTGAATTGCTGAAATGCAATTCACTTTAGTTGCTTCAATATATGACGAGAGTATTTGACGAGAAATTTTCCTATCTGGAATCAATCCAATTAGGGATTTTAGCATATTGTAGACATTTTCATTTTATTTTGATAAAGCTAACATCTGAGATTGTGTGAACATGAAAAAGGGAAAAAATATTTACCTTGGAAATAAGTTTTGAAAGTTTGTATTAAAACTTTTCATTTTAACCATAATTGTTCATCCTCTTCTGAAGTCAGTTGCAACATGAAAATCCAACTCTTTTATCATCACTCTAGGAATCTGCATATTTAGTCATAAGATATAGTTCAGTGGTTGGGAACGTATGGCTCATGAGCTGAAAAGTTTGGCTTATTGAGCCATGGCTAAAAATCACGGTTGTTCTGATAATCTTTCACTCACAAGCACTTACCTCAATCTTAATATGGCTCACATGGCCAAAAAGGTTCCTGACCCCTGATGTAGTTCTGGTAGGTTCTGAAGTTTTGTGGCATTAACCTTTTCTTAAGGATCCTCTCAGGAGAAAAAGTCACACTGCATCAGATCAGAACTATGGGCTGGCTATTCAACTGTCTCGTCGCCCAATCAATCAACTATGGAACTTCTTCTGACAATCAATGCAAAGAGATGGGGTGCATCATCATGTATAAAATGGATCCACTCCAATTCATCCTCATTGACTGTCTCAACTAAGGATGGTCAGACCTGATTCTGCTGCATCTTTAGGTGTCAGATAGATTTACTGTTTGCATAAAGTGAGGTCTGAAGAGCATGTCACTGAGAAAGTCAAGCCAAACTTTTAGTTTTGGTGGGCTTTGATCTTTGTAGAGAAAAGCATTTGAATTTGCTTTTAGATGGTCTCTGACAAACTGCTGGGCTTCTTCACCACCCCCAAGATATATTCTCAGTGTCTTGTGCGTCAGAGTTGGCTCATCCTGCTGAAGATCTTTTAGGGTTTCTGCAAACCCAGCCCACATTAAAAAATCTGGATAAAGTTTTTGAAGTATAGGGTGACCAAAAAGTCATGACCCATTTGTTTTGCTGAATAATCACATTTTATGAAAAGTTTCATATTTGAATTTTTTGCAGGTGTCAGGAGATTAGTTTGAACTAGGGATAAGTGGACGACAAAACATCGTGCAGAAAAAGTAGAACTGTATTTCTGTAACAGGAAATCAGTGGTTGTGAAGCACAGATTTCCGTGAAGGACACTCATGCACACTAAACAGCATGTTGAGCAGCAACCACTGATTTTGAACTAATCTCCCAACCTTTCAGGAACACCTACAAAAAATTAAAATTTGTTGCAATTCACGAAACATGATTATTCAGCATAACAAATGGGTCATGACTTTTTGGTCTCCCTATATACAGGGTGTCTCAAAAAATGTGGACACGCTTGAATCAAGTGTGATTCTGGATATCTGAGAACACATGTGAAGTGCAAAAAAGGTGGAGTAATGAACTTGCAACTATGCCACCATGATGTACTAGAACTTTCAAGGATTCATGATAAGTTTGATGCTGATAGTACAGTGCATGGTCTCCTAGAACATTGCTAGTACAGTAATGCACAAACAATGTTCTGATAGACCTCACACATCAACAGGTGGGGAAAATGCTGTTATTGCAATGCAAGCATTCCCACGATCGCATGAAATTGAGAAGTCCTGTGCTGCTATCCCAGCGGAAACCTGTCCACAAGTTTGTTGCACTGTTGCTCACTGCTGTCAACAGTGCCTGGATGCTAATGGTGAACAATTTGAACATCTGTGGTAGTGAACTGTGCAATTCAAACTCTTGCTTCTCCACACACTGAACATTGTACCTCTCTGAATTACTTAACATATATTTTTTAATTATTAAATTGTGTATACATTTTTTCGAGACACCCTGTATTTCACTTACATGGATAACGTTGAAGGTCCGCCTTCTGAATTGTGCCCACAACATAAACATCTAATTCACTCTCCTGAGAAGTTTGAGGCAAAGATTTTATAGGCTGCTAGAAATCATGTTATGAACTCCAGCCAAATTTTAGTCTGCACAAACTGAGCCTACCACTTTTTGGTAGATCATACATGACCCGCTCTGCTCAAGTTTTGCATGGATCGATCGCATTGTAGGATTGAAATTTGTTTTTATGGATCGCAACATTTTGCCTGACCATTGATGGATGTGCTCAGATGAGAGCCAAACGTTAATTTCAGCTGCTACCTTTGCCCTTTCTTTCAAAGTCAAGCAGTGTGCCACGAGAAATGCTCAATTCTTCATATCCAACCCAAATCTAAGTGTCGTGTGTGTCCGTCACCGGCCTGGATGACGACACGAAGGCGAGATGAGTAGAACTGCAGCGAACTTGAAGAGATTTGAGTGTCAGACTCAGGAGTGAAAAGTTGTTTCAACATATTCCGAAGGGCTATCCTGGGAACATTGCTGTCGATGAAACTCACGGAGCATCAGATCTTAAGCTTGATTGTTCAAAATTGATCTCTTGATTTCGCTGACACTAAAGTCGGGGGATTTCCCTGATGATTGCTGAAGAAATTGACTTTTTTTTTCAAAGCTGCTGAGTGGCGAGGGCTTTGAAGCTTGGGGGCTTATTATGAAGAATTGTCACTTGTTTGATACATCTGGGACGTTATTTTGGTTGGACTTATCCCTTTTCTGCAGGAGCCTTGAGAACGTCTTTGAACATTGCCCAAATAACATTTCCTTATGACGAGGCACTTTCTCGTCTCAACAGCTTCTGACAGGATACATCGAATTATTCAGTGATGCGGAATGGCCAGGAAATTCCCATTTCCATCATTGTCGAAAAAAATATTAATAATAATAATAATATATGGGTTCAATCTTGAAAAATCGATGCGAAGATCCGATACTGCATGAGCTTTTTCAGCGGTTTTCTTGTGATAGCCTTCTGGAACAGGTTGATAAAATTCTCCTAGTGTTTGAGTTTCACGCCGATCTCTTCCTGAATTTACCTGTAGTCCTACCTAACTCACATTCAAGTAGTCATAAACACACTCGATGATGGGCATTCATGAAACTCAGGCTTTAAATGCGGAAATGAATGCAGTCTTCTAAATGCCCTTTTCGCTGTTGAGGAGGTTGTGGAATGCACACGGAATGACCATACGAGACAAATAGAATGATAGATCAATTTGACGATGCAGAAACTAGGCAGCTCGTATGGTGGCATAACCATCGTGTCACCCACCCTGCAACCGCAACGCACCGCCCAGGTGGTTATAATAATGGCTCAATCTTGGTTTCATTGGTGGTTAAAATGATCCCAAGGTGAGGCAGCATATTCTACACCGCTGCGCGTAGCATCTTGAGGAATGAGATGAATCTCCCTGCATATGCTGTCTTTCAATTCTGGGAGTGTGTTCAGGATGTCTGTCATTGATTACTTCAATTTCCACAGTGAGGGTGTCACAATGATGACATAAAGCCTGATTATTTTTTTGCACGCATCTGCTTCCGCATGGTCAGATTGGTCCAACACTCGATTTTCCCGTTTTGCATCACTCCCGCTGCGCTCCACTGCTCCCTGAACAGAAAAAATAAATTTTGCGAGACCCTGTACAGAAATAGAACCTGTTTTACTTCATCGTCGCCCATTTTTTCCCATGGAAAGGGGAAGGTGGCAGAGGCTTCGTGGTACCCTGTAGATCATACTGTGGCCATACACTTGACTTCGATGCGACCTCCACGAACTAGAGCGTTTCTCCTCTCCAACAAATTGTTGCGCATTAAGAATCCAGGACACCTCTTCCTTTTTCAGTTCTTGCTTTTTCGTAGTTTGGCGTTAGACTTGACAGGGATGACTTCGGGAAATTTTGACTTCAAATGGGTTTCAGCTTCGATCCCTTCCGATTCATGGATTGTCAGGAAATTCCCGATGCAGAGGCATTGCTTGCAATGTGAGGTAGCCAGTCTGCCACAAACAATAGAATCGTATCTGGGAAAAACTTGTTCTTGTGATTGATGCTAGAGGAGGCAGATTCTACAGAGTAAAATTGGGACATAGCTATTGTGCCTCTTCCACATGGTTTAAGCAAGCTTGCGATCGGTGATGCCTTTCACCTTTGCAGATGGCCGCTGTGCGCTCCATGCGATGATTCGTTTTCAGCCATTTTTCCCCGTTTCTGGTTTCTGTCTGTTTTTCTTTGTTCCTTGTTAGCATTTTTTTGCGCTCCCGATGGCTTTCAGTTCCGATTCCGAAAGGCTCCTTAGGAGTGAATCGAGAGACCAGTTTCCCTCCTTACGTCTGACTGATTCTCGAACTCTGCCCCATGTTGAATCTATGCTTCATTTCCTTTGGAAGAACGACGCCAGTTGCTGCCGACCGGTGGAACGCCTTTTACTATACAGCAGCCATTGTTCGGTCTCTTGGCAAACACGCCATTGTCTCGGAATGCTCCAGAATCCACGCTTAGTTTTGGGGGGAGATTATGCGTAAGACTGTTTATACCACGCAATAACTTTCTTCCTGCAAACAGTCTCTTGATCAAGGAGAAGGGAAATGGCACTAATTTCTCCATTACTTAGAAGTCTTGGATTTTTGCACTCGCAAGTGCACCATTTTGCGCGTACCCGTTAACCACGTCTTCCTCTGTGAAGAGAGATCCTCAACTTTCCTCTTACTGCCTTGATTTTCATTTGGTATTATTGGGAATTCTATCAATTTCATCCGAAGTAGACACAAATGCGCTAATCAATAAAATACGAGAAAGTAGAAACAGCAGAATTAACAAACTTTAGCGAAACCTGAATTAACAACCATGACGTGGTTTTCTTTATCCAGCATATCAGTATCATAGAATTACACCGCTTATTGTGATCACTGGCATCTACTGTACTATAAAATAATTTTTCCATGTTACCATTTCATGTTCTTGTATCCGAGGGTATCACGGCAAAAGTGCTTGGTCCTTTTTTTTTTAAATCCAGCTGACTTATGATTTCTTCACATAGGTTAATTTTCTTTGTTCGGGGCTGAATAATGTGAATGATGGTGGAAATGTTATTTTCGGTTGAAGATGATCTTCAGGTGAAAGGACTTTAGCTTGTGACTCGCGGGAACAGAAGAAGGTAGTCCTATGAGCGGTTTAGGACACTACTGCGTATCATGATCGAATAGTAGAGACGAGATGTATTTGATAAAGTAGAATGGAAGTATAATGGAAGGGTGTGTGTTGGGAAGAAGGTGGTCGAGGTGGAGAGGGAGTTGCCAGGCCCAGTAGGAAACGTCTTATCACAGATTTGAAGTTCTTTGTCATACAATGAGACGTGAGATTGCAGAACATTTGTTGCAAGTTCCAATTTTTTTTCAACCGTAGTCTACCACATTCATGAGAGCCATGGGGGAAATTGAATAACGAAGTTCGTCTTTTTCCCAACTAAACCCCCCAAGTTGTCTGGGTTGTTCGTGTTAGGCTCGAATGCACAAGCCTTCTTTAGGCGGGATAAAGAGGCCTTTAAGCTGAAGAGTTCTTTTTTCTTCATAGGAGTCCATGTTTTCTTAAAGGACCGTTAACAATGGATGATTTGTGCATTCGGACCTTAATTTTTAGACGTACAAAGAGAAACAGAAAAATCCATGATAATTGATACTCAGCATGCCTAGTTAGTAGTAGCCAGCCGGTTTCTGCCACCCAATATGCCGAATTAGGCGACATCTGCCATTATACATGTCAAATATCAACTTGGAATGGGAAAGGTAGATTGTGTGAGCATTAACTTTTTATCCCGCAGTCAATTCGCCCAATCCTCATTCCAATTCTGTGCAGCATTCGCTCCATGAATATGGAGTTATCGATCACGTCTTCACAAGGGCGGGACATGAAAGAAAGAAAAAAGAAGTCAGATGGGATGCTTTTTCTCCCTTCCCGAGGCGTCAATCCACCAGAACCGACGCGTTATTTTGTATGATGGTGCACTGCAAGGAGTTTTCGTCACCCCTTGATGCACTCATTGAGATCACTTTCACTGGAGCTTTCCACATGCTACTACTACGATAGACGAGTTCGGACATAGTTGCATAAGAAAGGAACGCCAAGAGCCACTCTACCACGGCCACCACATCGAAAAATCTGACCGAAATACTCTGAATGGAAAGAAGGGGCTGGAAAAGAAGGATTGAAAGGCATCAAGATGTAAATCTGCTTCCCCCCAGACTTTGGACGCCGCTGTCTCACCCTTCGCCTCTCGTGCTCAGGCCAATTTATCACGTCCCATCCCCCCTTCAGGACCAGTTATGAGTGGCGCATGAAGAGCCCAGTTTTTTTTTTAAATCTGGAATGTGGAAATGGTCTGGACGAATGGACTGTACAACTAACCGAATCCCATTCTTGAGTGGATGAGGGATCCCATAGAATCCAATTAGCATGAGCTGCGTTCGTATCTTGGAAAAATGCGAGATGAGGAGTTCGTATTCATTTATTCTACCATCTTGACCCCCTCACGTAAATACACTGCGATGAAGATGAAGATGAAAAACACTAGACCGACAATGAAGCATTTTAAAGCGAGATTTCCTTCATTTGTCTTGCCGAGTGGCATGTGCAGCTGGTTCTCCATCTCCATCATTATTTCCTCTGATCCCATCGTTTCGCAGAGAAACTTCGAAATACAGCACGCTAGAGGATGTGAAAGAAGGATGGAATTTTCCGGTAAATTCTCTTCGTAGCTTTCCAGAATACATGATTTTAGGTCGTTGCTCTTCTGGATTCCCCACGGGCGCGATAGTGGGTGCTTCTCGGTGGCGCACTGGAGGAGTCTAGTGAGGCTCACTCTCAGATCCTACCCCAATTGTTCAGCTCCTGAAGCTCATAGTATATGTAAGATAAGTAGTATATGGATGATGACGCTGTTTTACTGGGAAACTTCCCCATGGACCCACGTCATGGCATATGATTGGAGACCCTTGATTCGTTGTTCGTATTCCGTTATAGCTCTCAAATCGACGTGGGAAAAGTAGGGCGGACGAGATGCGCGGGGTCAGTCCTCCCTTGGGGAACCTAGATGTCCCGAGTCGTTTATGCAGGTTATTTCTATCCTCCCCTGGCCTCCTGGGGCGTTCAAGGGAGGAGATTGCATTTGAACTTGAAGAAAATTGAAGTTTCATATTATTACATAGCGTTGATTCGGAGGATATTTAGGACGTTCACCCTTACCTCTGTTAGTGTCTCCGTATTTTCATATAAGAACTGTATTAGTAGTCTCGGTAGAAATACCGTATGATATGACTTAGCAATATCGAAATAAAAGCAATGCACACATACTGTTGTCTAACGTATTGGTAGCTCAATCATAGCACTGCGCCAGTTAGTCTAACACGACCTGTATCTTCTGAAACTATTCTGTAAATCCCATCTCGATGATCTTCAAAGCAGGAAAACTTGGGAAAACTGCGTGCTGCATAATTAGAATTGAGTTGCATGTCATTTATGTTCGAAGTTCTGTTCCTGAGGGGAAGTCGCCTTTTGTTCTTTCAAAAGAAGCGTGGTGGATTCCTACCAATAGAGGACGCAGCAGGAGTCGAAGGAGAAAGAAAGGGTGAAAAGAAGGAAATAAGTATTTTAAAAAAAGTATTAGGCTGGTACCGATGGATACGCCCTTTTCCTTCCTCTCAACGAGGTTTCCCCCCCCCCCCCCCCATACTGCACGTGCACCACACTGGCAAGGACGGCCAGTGAGAGCGTTCTTTTTCGCTTCCTTTTCCTCCCCCCCCCCTGCCACGTGGGAAAAGGACATTCGAGACCTTCTTTTCCTCCCTCAGGGCCTTCGTCATTTCCAGCAAAGTTCGGGTTTTTGCAAGTACTGTGGCCGAGTAATTTTCAGAATTGCAACATTTACCTCAGCCGTATTAGATTTCGAGGAAATGCACACGTGTACCCTAGCTTTACAGGTGAACCGTATCAGACCGGTCTTGATTGCCAGTTATAATTATTATAAGGGGAGGGCGTAGGATAGAATGAGATGATCCCCTGAAGCATTCTCGTTCCGGGAATCTCTCCTTAATGAACGGGTTCTCCTGTGAAACCATAGTTGAACCCATCTTTCTCTTCTCTTCTTACACGTGCAATGGGCCGGCCATTCACCGCCCTCATATTATACACGTGGAGTCTTGCACAGGTAAGCCCTATATCGACCGGCGCACCTCCAGGCTTCCAATATGTCTGTCCCAGATCATCGGTTCTCTGTCGGCCGAGAACAAAAGTTCTCCTTTCAAACAAGAACCTTGGACATCGTTTTTCTCGAATGTCCCCAAGGGGCCCAGGCGAGGCCCCTGCATACACTCTATACTCGGTTATTAAGTAATGATTCAATGCCAGAGATTTTTCCATTAATGCCTCCATTCATCTCCGGCCCTCCAGCTCTGTTCCTATTTGTCATAAGGGCGAGCAATGCCCAATTAGCCCGGCATGGGCGGAGGAGGGACGAAGAAGAAGAAAGAGAGAGAAAATAATACAGGCTTTGCCTCTTCCTAATATGCATGGATATTCGATCCCTTTTGTTCGAGAGGAGGATGAAAAAGGACGACCATATTTCATAGCCATTGTATCTGTCTCGGTGTCTTTTTCTCTCTCTCGCTTTCGGTCCTTTACGTGACAGTCAGAAGGCGAGAAGCTATAAGGAATTTTCAAGCCTGACATTCCATATGGAGGAGATCCTCTAAAGTATAAAATCGACACTGTCGAGTGTGGTCTCATCCTTCGTCGACGAGGGAAAAGACATCTGCAAAAATGATTCATGGATGGAACAAGATGCATGAGGGAAGCTCAGCCGTGCGTAGTCCAGCATGAATGAGAAATGAATGAAGCCTCAGAGGTCCCCCGTGCCAAGGTCGACACGTGCAGGTCTTTCTTCCGAAAGGATTCATTTTCCCTCCGAACTTCTTTTCTTCCAGACGACGGACCACCTGAGATCTTTCTCTTCTGGGATGTCAGTCACTGGCTGTATTGTTTTGTCGCCTGTCTCATTCGTCTTACGCCGCACCCTGTGTAGAGGGAGAGAGTCGCTTTTCTCTCTTCCTCTTTTCTCCCTCCTGTGATGAATGAGAACGCTGGCTCTTCATCTCGAGTACTCTCCTGTCCTCTGACAAAAGCCTTCCCCCGCCCCCCCTCCTATTTACATGCTGACTGTTCGTCCTTCGGGGAGAGACACCCTGATAAGCCTGTTTGTACCAGACGTATTTACGCTGCAGGGAAGCACGTGCGAAATCGTGGACGTGGGTGATGGATTCCACGTACAGAAGCCGCCGCATCTGCATCTAACTGCCGATGATAATCCAAATGGTACCTATGTGAATGAGCCACGCTATCCGGTCTGCATTATATAACGCGGCCTCTGCCACTGGTATGGAGAGTTCATCTACATAGGGATGTGTTCCGTTTCAATACGAGTGGCTTCTTTGCGTAAAATCGCTCGAGGGCTTGCAAGACCTTCATCTAAATGGCCGAGGCTTATCAGCATGGAACCACATCATTATATAATGAATACATTGTTGAACGTGGATTCCTCCCTCCCCCCTCTTCCTTCTTCCTCTTCATTCTCGATATACAATCTCGATGTCCTACCGGGGCCTGACAAGCCTTTGTTTCCGTTGATGTTGAACCAGACACATATTCTATGCAAGATAGTAAAAAAAAAAAGACGCTTAGATGCAGCAGTGAAGCAAAGAGATGGCCGGTTTCCCATATTTCTCTTTGTTCCCGTTCCTTTCTCGCCCGTGGCAGGTCAGGCTACAATGAAGGTAGCACGGAGACGCTATAATTGCCCTTAATCATCCCTCCGAACGATAATGATGATGATAGCATGCATGTGGTCATTACTATTTATGAATGGCGCAGGCGCAATTCAGTACATGTACCAGGTACTGAGTCTTAGCTTTGCCATGCATGCAGCCCGCGTGTAACCGATAATTACTTCCACGTCTCATTAGCTCTGGCCCATTATTCTTAATTAGGGGGCCGTGTGAATATTGATGATTTTCCTTGTGGTACTGATTCGTCACGGTGGACGTGTCGTCCTTTCTTTGTCTCCTACGAGTTTCCCATGTTTACGTTCCGAAGTGATGACGAAAATTGGCCAGAATGAGACACCGTGAGAGATGGGAGAAAACCAGCGTGACACCTCCTGCCCTTATTTCAGCAGTATTTTTCAATATATGCTGAAGTGACGTCAGTGGAGACCAACCACAGGATTGGTCATCGAGTTTTCAATAGAACCAGACTGCACCCCATGGTGGCGTCGCTTGAAAGCTCCGAGATCACCTGCGCCGAATCTTGAATAATGTATTTTTGCTTCAGCCTTTTTTTTTTTCAACCACGGTGTGGTTGGAGACGTTGAAGTGTGAGAAGGTAAATATTTCCTGGCCTGGCACCTGGTCTCAGGGAAACATTTATCGCTTCATCCCGAAAGAACGGGTCGTGATTTATGCCGTGTGATCATGATGATGATATGTATGGCCAGATGGTTCGTTCTCCTTCATCCATCCATTGGATATTCTCTCATTTTTCTCTCGTTCTGCCATGAAGGCACCTCCCCATCTCTCATCATCTTGGTATTATTAATACGCACCGGTTAGTTGGAGTATGAGTCACGTGCCAGGACACCATATGGCACATCTCGGGAATACGGGGAAGGAAACTTCTCATGCAACTTCTCACAGGGAGTTGGGAAGAACTATCCCATGAAGAAATGACGGCCGAAAGTCGCGGATTCCTCTTGATCTATCGCCCACGAAGATAAACAAATATCTGAGAATAAAATTAGATTTTCGCTCGTGGATTCCATATTTTTATGTCAGCTAAGCAACCTTGGCATCGAACCTTAGCCTCAGTTCGATTTATTTTTGCATATAACAAAAGCTCTATCTGAATTTTTAAATTCAGATGTTTAGAAATTATTTAATTCAAATTGTTGCCACCTTTCGGGAAAAGCAAGGCATACAACAAATCAATTTTATGGACATTAGCCGAGTGGGACTTGTCACGAGGAGTATAACGATCGTGTTTGTCATCAACTTGCATCTATGGAATAGGCAACTTGGAGACGAGTCATTCAGAGGTTCAAAATGGCCTCTTTCCAGGGAGGGATATCATAGAGCGTATGATAGGCACTAATATAGCGCTGTATGAGTGCATGCATATTGCAGACATGTATCGGGGAGCGGGGCGAATCACTCTCATGATCGCTTTTGTATTGATTCGTATGCATGGTTGTGGTACGGGATCAATTTGGGAAGATTTCTCCGAATCTCTGTGACGACAATCTGGCCGAGCCGTACTAAAGAAACTTCCTAAACTGGTTTTGCTCGCATATGTTCAATGCATTCCCTCCAATCCTCAGGTGTCTTCTCTCTCTGGCATCGTCGAAGAGTAGGAGGGCTCGACGTTGATCTGATCTCATGCATCTTGTTAGTATCAGCTTCGTGACTGCATGATCATATATATTCGAGAAATAATTCTTTGGTCAGTGCATCCTGTCTCGCTGCCTTTGCTTATTTTTGCAGGCAAGATTTCTCGTCTCGAGTCAGTTCCTGGTGTCATTTATCTGGCGCGATGAGAATTTAATGGAGGTCTTAATTACATCATGTTTTTTGGAGGGTTCTGCGAATCTCTGAAAGAGTCAGGAACTTTACAGACGGCCTATCAAAGACCATAAATTCAATTTGGCTGTCTTCAATGTATTTATGGAGCGTTGAAAAAGAAAAGAATAAGCTCGATCCTTTCTATGCGAAATGACTAATTTTCCTAGGAGATATTACGCCTTGTGTGGGCTCTGCTAGTGGAGTTCAATGGCGGATCCAGGGGGGAGGAGGGTGACCCCTCCCCGCCCACTATGGCCAGGTTCGCATTCTATTTTTAAGATTTGAAAAACTCATGAATTCATTACGTTTGGGGCCTGTGGAATGAATATCCAGGTTTTACCGCAGATAAAAATTGAAAAAGGCGATAAGTCGGAGGATGATGGGAGGTGGAGGTAGGAACTAGGGAATCGCCCCTCTCCCCCCCCCCTCTCTTGAATAATTTCTGTATTCGCCAATAACGGAGTTGTTGGAAGATGCTACATTTATAATCGTTTACCCCTTCCCTTCATACAAAGAAAAAATCGCCACGAATGGTTCTGACTCGACGAGGTATTCTTTCGCAATCCATCTGACCTCACCTCTATCAGTCACATCTTTACAAACCTTTCGTTCTTAACAAATCAGTTGATATTCTTGGTACTTATTTCTGCATTGGAGTTTTGCTGCGATTTAGCGGCCGTATGACATCCTTACTTCTTTGCTTCAACATGGGACCAAAATCTTTCAGAGTTTATTGCAGAAAATTCTACAACAGCAGGATGATCATCTTGGCGTTGTGTTAAAATTACCATAATTTATGGGTTCTACTTCTCCCAGAAATATCCTAATCTGATCTTTTCTTATTTAATCTGAATCTCTATCCCTTTGAAAGGACGAAATCAGAACTTAATAAATTAATTTCTAAGCATTTAAAATACAAATTTATTATCAAAATAATCAGAATCGATCTTTGGAATACTAAACCCGACTCAAAATTAGTCCTCATTTCTAAGTGAATAGAATCTAGAATTTCAGATTCAAATATTTTCCTCGTTTCTTAGAACTCTTCTGCAGTAACCAGAAAATAAAGAAACCATGAAGCCATATGTTCTTGAATCTATGCTTCTGGAAGAACAGTTGACTGAGCAGATAAACTGGTGGGAAGAGGAAAACATACAGTTCTCCAATAGTGCTGTTGCGATGCTGGCTTCGCGATGTTCAATACAATTTTTGTCCAGCTTCCAAAGGGAGGAACAATAAGCCGAAAGATGTGAAACTTTGTATCTTCACATCAGATTCTCGTGTCAAATTCGTATCATTCACATATGGGTCGAACCAATCCTTATTCTTTGGAGATGAATTTGGAATGAAAAGGCAAATCCCATCATTCACAGGTCAAATCAAACCACTAAGTCGGATAGGATTTTATCTACTCTATTCTCAAGATGACCTACTTTTAATAAAATAGGCAGCAGCCAGAATAAAGCCTGATCGGATTTTACCCCCCATGGAAATTAGTTTAACTATCCCCCATTGTAAATGAGTAGAGCGTTTATTTTGGAACAACCTATATATCTCCATTATTGCCTTTTGCTATCGGGAGAGAATAATGATCTGAGATATTTCGGTGTCAGGTGCAAACCTGCCAGGTATATGGGTCCTATGGCTTTTCCATGGAAAGAATACGTAATGCTTGGTATTCTTCTCATGAAGAAATCGTGCAAGTCCCTTTTCCCCGGCAGGTTGGCCTTTCGACATTCCGCGCAGAATCCAGAGGAAGTGTCTGTGAAGTGTGACCATTCCTTCACTGTGATGTAGCTTGGCACTTGCCCAAGTTTCGTCCAGGAACAGTAGAAGATGCAGGAGGATTTATCTTGGGTCTCTTCAGGTTGCAAATAGAGTATGCGCAAAAAAAAAACTTCCCTCTCCATGATGGGATCACAAATCTTGACCTGTCATCGATTGTAGTGGGGGGGAAAAGAAAAGAACGCCCTTACGTGCTTCCGTGCTCAATAGAGAAAGAGTCATGGGATATCATGCCCCAAAAGCAACGAAACAAAACGACAGGGCATCAGAGGCATCTGTGATTGAAAGAATCTACACTGTACGAGGTGCTACCCAAATGTTCCCGAAATTTATTTATTAAAAAATAGCAACTTACAGAAAAAATTAGTGGTCTTCATCACCTTCAAAATAGTCCCCCCCAGCATGAATACAATGGTCCCAGCGAGATTTTAATGCTCGGAAACACCGCTTAAATTCATCTTCTTTCAATGCCTTCAACACATCCTGCGATGTGGGTTTGGATCTCCTCTATCGTGTTGAATCTTCCCCTTTAGCTTTAATTTCATTTTCGGGAACAAGAAAAAATCACAGGGGTACGGGATCAATCGGTCGGGTGGTCGGGAAGTCGGGTGAGTAGGGAGGGTGGGAAACGACCGTCGTGTTCGTGGAAGCCAAAAATCGCTGAACAACGAGTGATGTGTGAGCAGGGGCATTGTCATGGTGCAAGACCCAGGATTGATTTCCAAACATTTCCTCGTAGCCGCCTCATAACCTCACAGTAGAATAACCCATTTATTGTCTGGCCTGGTGGAACAAATTCTTTGTGGATAATGCCTTTGATTTCAAAAAAACAAATCAACATTGACTTGATGTTGCTTCGAACTTGGCGCGCCTTTTTTGGTCTCGGTGACGATGGGCTCTTCCATTGAGACGATTGTCGTTTTGTTTCGGGGTCATACCCGTAAACCCAGGTTTCATCACCAGTAATGATGCGTGAGATGAAGTTTGGGTCATTTTCAAACTGTTCATTCAACTCAGTGCGACAGAGACGCGGTGTTGCTTCTGATCGTTGGACAGGAGCCGAGGGACGAATTTTGCTGCAATTCGACGCATACCCAGTTCATGGGACAAAATTCGTTGACATGTCCCATACGACAATCCAAGAGCCTCACAAACATCGTGAATGGTCTGTCGTCGGTCTTCATGAATTTTTTCCCAAACCAAGACAACATGTTCATCATTGTTGGCACATGAAGGACGTCCGGAACGTTCATCATCTTCAATGGATGTGCGACCATCATTGAATCGCCTAACACGTTCGCTGCCGCATGACGCACATGCGTGTCACCCAGTCTTGTCAATTTTACTTGTCTGAACTGGTCGGCACTAGTTGCATTCCTTCTCGCTTCAGTGGCACTTGGATTGAGGTTAAAGTTATTTGTGTGCGAGGTTGGTTTTCATCCCAGTGATTTCTATCATGGGTGATAAAATTGACATGATTCCAGGTCCTTCCCAGCCAAAGCTACCACGACACGATGCAGAGAGAGCGTACAAGGAAGATGAAGTTGCTGATCTATTAGAAACAATATCCTTCTATTCTGACAGTGACTTCAACAATTCTAGTGATAGTGTTAGCACCAGTGAATCTGACAATGAAAATGGCTCTCCTACCAGTGAAGTTACTTCTACACCTGCTCGATCCTCAAGCCCTTCTTGGTCGGATGGATCTCTTTTGCTGAAGTTGGTGGTAATGAACCAATAGATTTTTTCAACATGTTTGCGTGCGACGAGTTTGGTAAGTACAAGACAATAGGGATACACATACTCCAAATGATGATGCTCAACGCATACAACCTGTATTTCATATACTCTGGAGAAAAAAAATCATTGTATGATTTCAGACTTGCGCTTCATTGTTGGAGTAGTGTTTGAAGACAATAGGTGCCGAACAATTGCAAGTCACCAGCCATTAAAAAAATCACCTACCAGCCAAATGCAAACCTAATGAAAAAGGAAAAGCTTTGAGAAAGCGTTGCAAAGTGCGCTTTGATAGAAGACAAAGAAAAGATTCCATTTACTATTGCCCCCATTGCCCTGGAAAGCCTGGATTTTGTTTGGAACCGTGTTTTAGGCAGTTTCATCAGTCAAATAAATATATTTGTTTGTGTTCTTGCCTAAAATTAGTGCATATCGACAACAGAAACTAAATGTGCATTCTATCTAAGAGTGTCGTGTGCTAATCACACTTACATCGACATCCATCGGCTCCTGAGGTCAGTCATCGAATTTGTTTAGGCGGCAGCGAACGTGTTAAACCATTCGTAGGTTTGCGTTTGACCCATTGCTTCATCACCAAAAGCTTTTCTCAACACTTGGTGAGTTTCAGCTGCCGTTTTGCCGAGTTTGAAGCAAAATTTAATGCACGCTCTTTCGCTTCACACATTTCGAAATCGCAAAACACTGCAAACACAAGGTTACAAACAAGCACTATGCAAACAAACGCGATAACCAACGACGACGAAAACTTGTAGACTTGTAGGGAGTGCAGAAAGCAGTATCTAGCGGCAGAGCGCCGTACTATAACCGGTTCGCGCGGGACATTGAAATTTCGGGAACTTTTGGGTAGCACCTCGTATGTTGCTTTGGATGCAAACTAGAACGTCAATTTCACAAAAAATTCCTACCAATTTTACGTCTCCGTTTGCGCATCACGGAGGTGAAATTTCTGTAAACATTAACAATCGTTTACGCAAAATAGATGTAAATCTTTTGTCCATTTTATATCAATATTATATGAAATTCGCATCAACACGTTTCTTGGGTTCTTTTCTACAATGACTGGAATCGTCGCAACGTAAAAAAAGTCAGCGATTCAGTTGAAGGGAAAAATGAAGAACTTCTATTTCCTTCGATGAAGCTCACCATTATGAATGTACAGATCTCATTTCCATCGATTTGAGACTGAAACCGAAAAATCACATTTACTGACGCAGAATGCAGGGCTGAGTCAGCGGCTTGACGGTCGCGTGTCGGGCTTCCATCAGGTGGGACAAATGGTCGACACGAGGGGGAGTCGGGTCTTTTCTCCCGCGTCTAGGCTCCTGCTTTCTCAGGATCGAAGGTTCTTTGAGCACGAAACGTCATACGTGTATCGATATAATAGCGATGGTGTAAGCCGAACCTGGGCTTTGCGCCCCCGAAGTCGCCATGAAGTAGAATGGGGCGCGTGACTTCCATTTGCACTGGCCTCGCATGACCTCCTTGATGCCCGCGAGAGAGAAACCGATGCAGAAATGGGAACGAATCATGTATGAGTTCGGTGATATGTGAAAGGAAACGTGGTAAATTTGGGAACGTTCGTGGCTGAACCTCAGGGCCCGAGGTCTCCCTTTCTAAGCGACTCCGTTGGCTCTTCTGATGCTTCTGGCTATTCCATGACGTCACATTCTTGCCGACCGGTTCGGTGCTCTCACAATCCACTGGCGGCTGCAAGCCCGAGAGCAGCGTCATTCAATGACGTGATGGTGTGCTGATGGAAGGT